>JAOTAV010040577.1:0-18096 GCA_026546445.1 Cyclargus thomasi
GTTTAAACCGTAATAATTACTAATACCTAATTTAAATCTAATCATATACACATTATCTTAATACATAGACCAATATTATAACTGATAATTATAGAAAAAAATACAGTTCTTATACGTTTACAAGCAATTGCCCGGCGACAAAAAATGTCCCAGAATTTATATGAAAATATGGTTTTTCTCCTAGACCACCGACTTTATACATAGAATTATCGGTTGAGATATTTCATTGGCTATCGAATAAACTTATTTTATCGATAAAAAATACTCTGATTGACTTTTTGTTCAAAGATTTGTCTACGACAAGAAAAAGTTGATTCAACCAAAATTTTACAGCCTCTGTCGGGAACTTGTGGAACTAAAATTGCCATACCAAAAATTTACATAGAAGATATCGACAAATATTACTTCAAATTCATAGCAGAGGCACTGGTGGTAGGTTGTTAAAAAAAGTATAATATTGATTGTCTTTCTAAAAAAAGATGTCGCTAGTGTGTCGTAGTTATTTAATCTGTATTATGTTTATTGCGATCAGAAGACTATGGATATGTTTATGGTATGTATAATTTAAAGTATACTATTATAGATATATCGACGTGTGTGTGTGTGTAGTGGCGTACCTCAAAAAGTTCAACTTTACACCGGAGCCAAAAATTACACATTAATTAATTAAGGAAGTTAAAATTTTTAAAACATATCTCGTATTATTGGATTATACGACAAGCATGTTAAAAATTACGATTTTCTGTCTTTATTATTATTATTATAATTTTTTATGATATACAGGAGGCAAGCGAGCAGACGGGTAAAGACCTGATGGAAAGCAACTGCCGGCGCCCATGGACACTCGTGACATCTCGTGACGTGAAGATTCACAAGTGCGTTGCCGGCCTATATGAGGGAATAGGGAATGGGAACAGGGATAGGTGGATTAAAGAAGTTGGGCCACCGGTAAACTCACTCACTGAACGAAACAGCACAACGCCGGTTTTCTGTGAGGTCGTGGAATCACTCCGGTCGAGCCGGCCTATTCGTGCCGAAGTATGGATCTTCCACTTTAATTAATGTACTATAAATTAATTAATGTACTATAAATTTTTGAAATAGTTTTTTGGGGTTTGGAGAAAATTTGTCTTTCGAGATATACCATTTCTTGTTGTCTTTTTGAGACATACCATTTCCGCTATCTGACGTCGATTTATCCAATATTACACAGTGTTGTATAGCTTAACCACAGGGGAGGGTTACCATGGTAGCAGGTCGCTTCTCCCAAATTTATCCAGCGCGCCATATCCTGAAATGAAAAGCGCAAAATTATACATTCATCAGACATGCCGGGTTTTTGCCATTTGATAGACTTTTTTTTATAAAAAAAATGAAAACAAACGAACAAAACGGGTTAACTGATGGAAAGCAACTAGCGTCGCTCATTGCAACATCAGAAGGGTTGCGCTCCCTAACTCCGTTGCGCCAAAATTCGTTCATCGGGCGAGAACCGTACGTTTGTCCGGGATTAAAATATCCTATGTCCTTCTCCGGGTCTACGGGTAACAGACATACAGATAGACAAATTTCGCTTTCATGGTCGCCTCCGTGGTCTAGCGGTACAGAGATCGACTCTTGACCCGGAGGTCGTGGGTTCGATTCCCGCGTTGGAAACATGTTATTTCCACGTTTGGTTAGGACGACGCAGGCTGATCTCCTGATTGTCTGACAAGTAAGATGATCCAAGCGTCGGATAGGCATGTTAAGAAGTCGGTCCTGCGCCTGATCTCTCGCCAGTTGTGTCGGTCATCCGTCCCACTAGGTTATGCGAGAGAGTGCTTCTGTGCACTGCGCATGCACTTGGGCACTATAAAATGACTCCTGCGTAACAGGCCTGGTTTCGATGAAACCGGCCACCGTCACCGAAACCGGTGTGGGACTTATTATGCCGCTTTCATGATGTTACTATTGGAAGTATGGATAATATAAAACGTTAACAGTACTATAATCAAATATAAATCATCACCAGGAACAAGAGATGGAGAAGCAGAAGTTGCTGTTCCACCAGGCTCGTCTCGCCGATAGAGGGGTGGCTGAGATGGTGCTCCTACACATATCGGCCTCCAAGGGTATACCTAGCGACATGGTGATGAAGACCCTGCAGCTCGGTATCTCTATACTGAGGGGGGGTAACATCGATATACAGATGGTGAGTGTGTGTGCTTAAGTTTGTCACAACACAACACTTTGTTATCAATTTGGTTTGTATGATCATCATCAGCCTATTGCCGTCCACTGCTGAAAGTAGGCCTTTTTTTTTTGATGCGCATGGGAAACCCAGCATGGGTCCCCCGGGTTGGGTGTGCGCCTCGGAAGGCTGAGACGCCCCGGGTGTATGACTCCTACTCATTAAAACCACCTGTGGCTCGCCTTCAGCCGTAAACAGAGGGTGTGTGGACATGTCAAGCACAGGACCATGCTGAACGTAGGCCGTAGAACGTAGGTCCAACGTGTTACGGCACGTCCTACACTACGTTTGCCTAAGCGTGGTCTTCCCTCTGCAGACATGACCGGGCTGACTTCCACTTTAGCGTACTAATTCTTTGTGTAATGGTTTGTATATTGATAAATTTTTGACAGAGGTTTTATGAACGCTTTCTAGATTGACCGAACGCACAATAGGAACCATCCATCGTCACACAAATGTCATGGTTTTAAGACCTCTACCCTTGTCACAGGTGGTCACATGTCTAAGGACACATATTGTGATGTCACAAAACTTGCAATTTTACACCTAAAAATTAAAACCAGATATTTCAATTTTGAGATTAAATTTCTAAATTTGAAATATGATGTCGCGAAACTGAGAACCCCTATCCTTATGTCACACCATGTCACACTTCCACACTTCGACGATCCCTCGGGGTTCCCGAGGGATCGTCGACGTACTTTATGGTTGGTCCCATTGATTCGAGTACGGTCACGGGGACTTTATAACCTTTTATACTTAATCAACATTATCTGTCTACAGGGTATGCTAAATCACCTGAAAGATAAGAAGGACGTGGGCTTCTTCACGTCAATAGCTGGTCTCATGAACTCCTGCTCCGTGCTTGATCTTGATGCCTTCGAGAGAAACACTAAGGCTGAAGGTGGGAATATGTTTTATTAAATTAGGGGCAAACGAGCTGACGGTTCACCAGACAGAAAGTAAATCACTATACCCATGGCCACTTGCAAAAAAGTGTGTTGTTTCGTATTGTTGTCGTAATTGTCAGAAAGAGTACCAACACATACACACACACACAATTTCGGATTAATGTTTGTTAACGCCCTTGACATATTTTTTGACGGAACGCCAATGACCACCAATATTGGTCGAATGCATTGTAGAAAACCAATTTTTTGGAAAATTTATAATTGATTAAAGAGTGAGCTTTAAATGTTTTTTCCCAGGCCTAGGCGTGGGCTTAGAGGGCGCGGCCGGCGAGAAGAACATGCACGACGCGGAGTTTACGTGCGCGCTCTTCAGGTTTATACAACTCACCTGCGAGGGACACAACTTAGGTAAGGTTTAACATGTCAATAACTCCCACACGATATGATATTTAGGACAAGTGAGCAGACGGGCTACCTGATGGAAAGCAACTGCCGTCGTCCATTGAGGTGATAACATGGAGACGATATTAACAGCCTGTGTATTGCATGTGTGTCAAAGATACATCATGACACTGTCTGGTACTCCCACGGCAATGAGCATTTGTATTATGTAATTGTGATCGGATAATGTCTCATTGGTACACGCCTCCACCGGGGTTCGAAACTGCACCCTCTCGAGTACGAACCCAAGGGTGTTACCCACTAGGCCACGGACGCTCTAAATTCCTGTCCCATTTCCCGTTCTCTATTCCCGTAGCCTATTCCTTCATCTAAGGAATTCATTTATGTCCCCAGAGTGGCAGAACTATCTCCGCACCCAGGCTGGTAACACGACGACGGTCAACGTGGTCATATGTACCGTGGACTATCTGCTGCGGTTGCAGGAGTCCATCATGGACTTCTACTGGCATTACAGCAGTAAGGTAATTGGAAGGGACTTCAAGTTCAAATTCTTTGAGTAATACAGATATCCATACTAATATTGCAAATGCGAAAATACGTACAGACATACACACTGTCTGTAAATTTTTAACGCCTAAACCGATTTTACTGAAATTTGTTATTACACTTTGAGTTACAGGGAAGGACATATGATACTTTTTTATCCCGAAAAAATGTACGGTTCCTGCGAGATGAACGAATTTTGACGCAAAGGAGTTGCGGGCATCGTCTAGTTATAAAACTACTCGCTTGTTATACAGGAGCTAATAGACCCAGCGGGAAAGGCAAACTTCTTCAAGGCCATCGGTGTGGCGTCGCAGGTGTTCAACACACTCACTGAGGTCATACAGGGACCGTGTACGCAGAACCAACAGGCTCTAGCTCATTCCAGGTCAGTATAGTAGGAAACCAGCCAAGTGCGAATTGCACCCGCGCACAATGGGAGATTAAGAATTGGAAAAATATGTTTCTGAAAGTTTAACTATAACAGACCACGTCGTGTTAGCAATAGCTCGATTAAGACCAGCAGCGACATCTATTTCCGAAAGAAAGAAAATGGCAAAAAAAACATGTATGTTTTATGAGCCCCCCTTAATATTAGTTCTATTCTGGGTATTTCTTGTTATAGCAACAGCAGAAACATATAATCTAAGAAAATTTCAACTCTCTAGCTATTACAGTTTTTAGATACAGCATAGAGACAGACAGACAAACATCGATGTCTCAGTTATAGAGTCCCATTTTACCCTTTAGGTGCGGAATCCTAACACTACTATTAATCTAGAGCTGTATTTAAGTTATCCGGCTCGAAGGACCAATATAACCTAACTTTTCAGGTTATGGGACGCGGTGGGCGGTTTCCTGTTCCTGTTCTCTCACATGCAAGAGAAGCTGTCGAAGCACTCCTCTCAAGTGGACCTGTTGAAGGAACTGCTGAATCTGCAGAAAGACATGATCACCATGATGCTGTCCATGTTGGAAGGAAATGTCGTTAATGGTATGCTTGATATATTCTTATTAACAGTGACAGTTTGTATGTGTGGATGTTTGATATGTTCGCCGAAGATATATCCCAACCAAATAAACGTTCACAGGCATGGTGATGGTGTAATGACGTGGTGTAATTTGAAACAATTTACCTTATAGTAAATGGCGTTCAATTATGTCACACATGTCATAATATTCATCCATGACCCAGGAACATTCCTCATTTCTTAAGTTACAGATCTGAAATTTTGTTTCTGAGCTGCTGACTCAAAATAAATGAATACGTGTTTAAGCGTTTTATGAAACTTTACTTGCAGAGGGTGAAATAGGGGTTAAAAGTTTGTATGAAAATACTTCTTAATGCAAGTGAAGCCGCGTGAAAAAGCTAGTTATATAATTATTTCAGGTACAATCGGTAAACAGATGGTGGACACGCTCGTAGAATCCGCGTCCAACGTAGAACTCATCTTGAAATACTTCGATATGTTCCTGAAACTGAAGGACCTGACCTCAAGCGCTAGTTTCAAGGAGATAGACGCTAACAACGACGGCTGGGTCCTGCCAAAGGACTTCAAAGAGAAGATGGAACAACAGAAGAGTTATACGCCGTAAGTTGAAGAGGTTTTATATCTATGCTTCGGCACGAATACCTCGGCATCACGTTACCGGCGTAAAATAGCGCTTTCTTTTAATAAATTAGGTGGCAAGCGAGCAAACTTCTTACCCGATGGAAAGCAACTGCCATTGCTTTTGAACACTCATTACGTCCGAAGAGTCGCAAGTGCGTTGCCGGCCTTTTGATGAAGGAATAGGGTACGGGAATAGAGAAGTGAAATAGTTATAGGGATTGAGGTTTAGGGCATTTTTTACCGCTTGCTAAAAAGTATCGTAAAAACTTTACACATCCACAAATATTTTGACAGATGTTGTATTGAGAATCTGTCAAAAAAATTGTTAGAAACTTTGTCAGTAAGTTGTGAAAAAGGCTTTTAGGGAAGTTGGGCTTCAGATACTAACTACCTAATCCTTATTCTCCTATTCTCTCAATTTCGCCTCTTACCCTCCGGCCTAAAGAAACTTTTCATCAGTTGACTCTTTTGCTCGTTTTTGCCCTCTGACTTCATAAGCAAACAAGATATTCAGATTATGGAATACTTCTTGTTTCGATTAATAATATTCACGCGCATAAATCCGCAGAATCCGCAGGTAAATGCTAAAAAATAATGAATTAATCAGGTTCAAAATAGGTAGTCAAAAGGCAAAAATGGAACCCGTAGGAATCGTCATGTCTGTCTATCTGTCCGTGTGTCACAACCACCTTTCTTCACAGCGAAGAAATAGAGTTCCTTCTCGCGTGCTGCGAGACCAACCACGACGGTAAGCTGGACTACGTCGGGTTCTGCGACCGCTTCCACGAGCCGGCTAAGGAGATCGGCTTCAACTTGGCCGTGCTGCTGACTAACCTCTCCGAACATATGCCAAATGAGCCCAGGTAGGTTTTTTTTATCTTTTTAATTTTTTAAAGTTTTTTAACACAACGTGTTAACGTCATCCTCATAGGAACTCACAGCGTTCACCAATAGAAGTTACAGGGGGGTTACTATGACCTCTTATTTCCAGCCAAGTTCCAAAAAGTTTACGAACTAGCTGTCAAACTAATTCCGTTCAAGTTACGCCATCAAATACTTAACTCTTATTATTTTAGCACACTTATTTCATAATATAAGCTTAGTTTAATAATTATTTATGTTTAATGTTCGTTAAATTCATATTGTCAATATTAGAAAATACTTTGTAATTACTAAGCTTACGATAAAATTGTAATTATTATGATTTCTGGAAGTTTTTATTATTTTAGTGATACGACAGATAAATTAGCTGCTTCCGGTTGGAAAGATTTTTTTAAATTTATTCACGACCATGTACTTTTTTCCTTCAGTCAATAAGTTTATATATATTATACTATATTTATTATTCTAATCACTAAAATAACCAAGTAAGTAATAAACTATTTAACAATATGACTAAAAAGCAGTATATAACAATAAATGATATAAATAAAAAAATAATATAAATTTGTCTTGTAAACAATTCATAAAAAGTTACTATTAGTCGGCGTAAAAACAATCCAGCTGATGTCACGTGACGTTGTCTTAATACGAAAACACCAATAAGGCGTCAATGCCGATGAAAGTTAAGTGTCACGTGACTGTTGACTGTTGGCTGGCTATGAGGGATTATAAAACCAAAATGTATGAAAGTTGGTTTGGGCGTAAACTGTCTGGTAATAAGAGGTCGTAATGATTCCCCAGATGCAAAAAGTTGTATATCTCGATTGTCTCTGGGGACAACGGCTCCGATAGTATATTATTGATCCCCCCATTGCCCAACCCAATTCTCCTAAGAACCTTGTTCTTAACTCTGCATTCCGGACACACTCCAGCAAAACATGATATAGGTCCTCGGGTCTCTCGCACAGCCAACGTAGGTTGAAACGAATGTCCGAAGATGGCGCTGTAACATTGTGTATTATGCTTGCAGATCTAAAGAATAATATTGCATCCATAATTCAAAATCAGTTTTTTGGGGTTCTGTACCCAAAGGGTAAAAACGGGACCCTATTACTAAGATACTCGATGTCTGTCCGTCTGTCTCCAGGCTGTATTTCAAAAACGGTAATAGCTAGAGAGTTGAAACTTACACAAAATATGTATGTTTATCGGCAGCGTAGCTCAGCGGTTAGGTTACTTGTGTAAAGGGCCGATCGGCTAGAAGGAGAGGGCCAAATCCCATTTTCTCTATTCTTCTTTAGAAAAAGTATAACTTTTTTTATAACTTATATTTTTTATAATATTTAATAACTTTTTGCTCTGTGCTGGTACGGAATCCTTTGTGCGTGAGCCTAACTTACACTGTGTGAGTAACAGCGCTAAAAGTGAAAAATAAATGTGATTTGAACTAACCAGCGCCCTAGCGCCATGTTGCTGTTTACGTGCTAAAACGGCACAATACCAAATGTGTTAAAAACGAGTTCAATACACCAAAAATCAGCATAGTCTCTATTCCTATGTGAATTAAACTTATATTCGTATGTCAACAATACAAATGGCTGAGTTACAACACTATTGTCGTTTTGTGATTGGTCGAATCTTCTATTTTTCTTTTGCTCTCTCCTATAAAATTGTCAATTTTCGAATCAATTTTCGGATTGTGTCACGTTAATACATAACCAGCGATGTGTATACGAGTTACAAACATTAATAATAATAAATAAATATAATTCAGAATATTGAAATTAAATTCTATAAAAAAAATCTAATCATTTGTTATATATTTGCAGATTGGCCCGCTTCCTCGAAACGGCCGGTTCTGTCCTCAACTATTTCGAGCCTTTCCTCGGTCGCATCGAGATCATGGGCGGGTCGAAGCGGATAGAGCGAGTTTACTTCGAGATCAAGGAGTCGAATATCGAGCAGTGGGAGAAACCGCAGATTAAGGTAGGCTAAATGATGCTTAAAAGTTATGAGACTAGTTTAAGGGAGGCTAGATGAAGCTAAATTAGGCTAGGACACTATTTTAAGTAACAATAAAGCGGTATAGAAGAAGCTTGAATCATAATATCTAAAACTAGGCTAAGGTCGATTCGAAGAAGCTAGATTAAGATCATGGATGGGTTGAAGCAGAGATTAAGGAGTTCAATTTTGAGCATTGGAAGAAACCGCAGGTTCTACCTTAATCTGTAACTTCTCAAATTGCTCGTGGGTTAGGCCAGAAAGCGTGGTAGGGAGTAGATGGAGCAAGGGTGCTATTTCAAGTAAAATGAACGCTAGAAGAAGCGAATCTAAAGTGGAGAGGTTAGATATAATAGGCAAGCTAAAGAAGCTTGAATCCTATCTAAGACTAGACTTAGGTTGATTCCACGAAGCTAGACAACGGTGAATGTATTCGGCGATCGATAAAGTCGAATGGTAAAACGTAAAAAAGGTAGAAAATCCTCTCTACTAAATAAAGCTAAAAGGTAGAGTAGGGAGGCTAGATAAATTAAACGAATCAAAATTCAGAAAAAGCTAAGAAGGCAGAAAAATAGCTATGCATGCAATATGTTTGTACGAAGCAGAACACAACATAATTTTAAACAAAAAATAAAAATCGACTTCCACAACAAAAAAAAATTATAGATGGACTGAAAAAGTAATAAATAATTATTTTTCTCTGTTAGTGCCTTATAAGGATTGGTCTAAGCCTCTACATTAACCGTAATCAGTCTTTATAACTTTGAAGTCGGTACCAGCTTTTACAATTTCTTAGATTCTTGACATTAAACTTACCCTTAAGGTAGCTGGTACCGACTCAATGGTGGTCAAACATAAAAAAAAAAGATATATACTGAAAAAAACATATAATAAAGAACGTCACTTTAAAAAAAATCTGCACTTTCCAGGAATCGAAACGCGCGTTCTTCTACAGCATCGTCACCGAAGGGGGGGATAAGGAGAAGCTGGAGGCCTTCGTCAACTTCTGCGAGGACGCCATATTCGAGATGACTCACGCTTCGGGTCTGATGGCCGCTTCGGAGGAGTCGGCGGGAGGACCGAAGAATAGGGAGGCGGCTTACATGTATATGGGGGATGATGATGATGAAAGGTGAGAGTTATGAAGTAACCTGGCTAGGGGGGCACCCCTGCCTCCGGACGGAACAGCACACAGCGCAACGCTGCTTCGCGCCAGTTTCCTGTGAGACCGTCATATTTCTCCGGTCGCGCCGGCCCATTCGTTCAGAAGCGTGGTTTTCCTAAAGGTTTGATGGCTGCAAACGCACGCTTCGGAGCGAAGCGATACGCATGTGTATCAGTGATGATATTGGAAGTTCTTAAGGTGGGAGTGAAAATTTTCCGTAGAGCAATTTGCTCCCAAGCAAAATGTAATGCAAATCACTAGTGTTATAAATATTTCTTTCATGCCCAAACTAAGCAACCAATTGACTTTGTTTTCTGGCAAAGGCTTAGTCGAAAGTAACATAGGTCACTTTTTGTCCAGTTGGAGAAAAATTATGTTACCAAAGGAGGCTTACTTATAATATAAGTATTTTTACGCGATTTAATATTTAACGCGAGTGATTCTGCGATCCTAAGCTAGTGCATAATATTTTGTTTCTTTTCAGAGCCGGCAAAGATCCCTTCCGTCGCGGCTTACAATCCGTCAAGGACGGCATTGCCACGGCATTCTCGTCTCTATCACCGTCTAGCATAAAGCAGAAAATCGCTGACCTCCAACAGATGCCGCCCGCGGAGTTGGCAGTTGGATTCTTTAAAATGTTCTTCTATCTCTTCTACTATATCGGCTATGGCGCTTTCGTTGTTATAAGGTCAGTATAATTGGCTACTGCATCCGAATGGTCGAGGTTCGCTGTTCGTTGTTCGGGGCGATCATCGTGCAAGTGTCCACATAATCGGCCGTAGTGCATTGTCGACTCGCCGATAAAAGACAAATATACACAAATTTCGGCGGACAGAGGCGAGTATGCCCTCTGCACAATCGTGCTCGCGTGTCATCGTCTGTATTCGTCGATTGTGAAGAGCAGCTTGGTAGCTCACGCCGGGGGTCGCGGGCAACACAAGTACCTCGGGCAGTTACCACGGGGCCAGACTAACGTGGTGTGAAGCGTCAATAGATATTATTATTTTATTATTATAAAGTACTTCACACAAATTTTATGATCTTTAGACCCCTCCCCCTACCCATTTCTGAGATCCCCCCCTCCCCATCGTAACTTCACAAATTTGCAATTTTGCATTCAAAAATTGAAACCACCCCAATATTACTGCCCCCCTTTTTAGATGTGACGTACATTATTGATGGTCCCAGAGGACAATTTCATGGTTTGACAAAATTACATTGCAAAAAAATATTTAGCGAAAAATTTGAGTCCGTAGCCTAAATACCGTTAACTAAGTTACGTGTCAAAAACGTATGGGATTTGACATATCATGTCGCTGCCATGGAGCTTGCGTTGCAATATGTCAGATCCCACAACGTGGTTTTGATATTTGATGTATTAAAATATTAATTGACTAACCCACAAATCATTTCGTTACATGCCACCGATGCACAGTCACTGGTAAATCCACTGTTATCGTTATTCAAATATCCACAGTCCACTTTTTTTTGGCATACGCCTGCCGGCTTAGGAGCTGCTCACATCGGAGTAGAGTTGCAAATATTCTATGAGTTGTAGAATCTCCAAACAAATTGCATTATGAACGCTGATGTCATTTCTATACATTTTGTTTGGCGATTCTACAAAGAAACGAAAACGTTAAGGTCTTGGCTAAGTCCCCTGTTCTCCTTTTAGCATAAATATCGAAACATCTTTGTGGGATTGTTTTTTATTTTTCCATTTTTTTTGTCAAACTTTACACATAGATTGAATTAGCTAAAGTATTTGTTCTACGCTGCGTTTTGTTTTTGAAGCACCATCACTCTTCTTGTTCTTCTTGGTTCTTTGTACAATATAATTTAAAAGTAATTTCATAGCTTTTTTTGTATTTTAGAATATTTTTTTTGTGACAAAAAATATTTTTTTTTAAGTTGTAACGTTACATCCGTAGCAAACCTATAAATCTGTCAAATTAAAATAATCGTAACTTTGAAGTGGAATATGTCGTATCGTCTTTCTTTCTGTGTATATTTTCGTATAAATTATTTGTATGTGCAACGAATAGTTAAATAAATAAATAAAAATATGACGATTATTAAAATTGACATCACCAGTTCACCACATAGTAATTATGTCACCTTATGTTTTCCCATAAAAGGATTTTCTGCAGTATCTTTTTACATCCAAACAATATATGACTAAACAATATTTGGTATGTATCAGGTACGTATTCGGCGTGCTCCTGGGTTTGATGCGAGGTCCCCAAGTGGAGGAGGCACCCCCTGAACCGGTGGAGGAGGAGAAATTCGGTCAGTTCCGACACAGACTCGTGCTCACAAGTAAGACAATTACATTATACAGGCCACGCTGACAGCTTACGCACTAGGAGACGAAGTATTTTAAATTTTGGCAGCCATTTTGTTAATCGCCATCTTGTTGAGATTTTTGATGGCCATCTTGACAGTTGGCATCTGGTTGCGATTCTTGGCAGCCATTTTGCTTGTTAATCGCCATCTTGTTGTGATTTTTAATGCCGATTTTTTTTCAAATTACAAAAAAATTTGTTCTAAATTTCTTAACATGATTAACTTTAATCAATTTAGTCGAAATGTCAATAAAAAAATATTAGATATAAATCAATTTAAACTACTTCGTTCTCCCTTTTATGTATGAGGTTTGTATCTGTTCTCACTTCAACTTAACACAAGCTTTTAAACTTAACACAATACATTGACACTTATAAATAAAATTTTATCCTTCTTTTACTCGACACAAAATGAAATTTAACACAAAAAATTTTACATACTCATATGTATTGTTATAACACATGTTAAATCACAGCACTAAAGATGCTTTCGTTAATTTTACTTTTCGTAAATAAAAAAATCAAAGACGTTTATGATTTAACATGATTTTACTTAGAACTTAGACATATCGAGGGTGTAGTGTGGGTTGGGTTTTAAAATGGGTTTTAAAGCTACATTATAACACTGTCTCACAACCACAGCTGTAGTGAAGGTAGACCATCTGTCAAGATGGCGGCCGTGCCTGTCAAAATGACAGTTGTGCTATGGCACTTGACGAAGATAGACGTGCGCTCACGTGTGGTGGCTAGTTGCGTCTGATGGTTTCTACATCTAAAACATATTTTAAATACACATTATACACTTTAATATTAATTTATTGATTAGATTAAATAATTCAAATTGGTACGTTTTTTAACGATCAAATATGCTGTTTAACCATCATAATAAAAATCGTCTTTTCACGCTACACGGTGCTATCTTTATTCTTAATGTAATTATAAAAGCTTTATTGTGTAAATGAAAAATTGGATTTATTAACAAAATTTTGCTTTTGCTTCATTTAGGAATTTTAATTAAATTTGAGTTTGATAACTCTAAAATTGTAACATTTATAACAATAAAATTAATTTGGTGGTATTAATACTGCAAAGAATAAATATAAGAAATAAAAAATGTGTACCAAGAAAAATAATGTTTAAAAAAAATGTTGAACATTCAAATAGTCTAAAGGTTCCGCACCCAAAAGTACTAGACATTAAATAAAAAAAATTGTTTTTTTAAAACCATTATTGTAATTTCTTGTAATAATTTTTATAACACCACTTTTATAATTTCAGGTCCCATACGCCACTTACCAGCGTTACCGGCAGCGGATGATACGGGACAGATGCAGGTGTCCGCTTTCGGATTAGACATCACTAAAGAAGACAACGGACAGTAAGTATTACTTTAATTTATTTACGAGCTATATCCACGACGATACAAAATCTGACAACCTCTATTGGGTGGGAGGAGAAATTGCACACCAGATGTTAAGTTGAATAGACAAATATATCTGTGAAATTTGAATCCGATAAGTATTTTTCGTTTGGCACAAACAGACAGAAAAATGTAACCACCTTTTTTGCTTCAATGTTCCTGTAACACCTCCCATTAATTTTAATATCTTTAATAAATAGAATTTGAATATTTATACTGATGATATTAACTACGTAATTCTTTACAGAATCCAAGTGAAACCTCACGAATCTCCGACTACTTCGACGCCATCTAGCGGCGAAGAAGCGGAAGTATCGCCCGATGACAGCGCCGACCACAGCGAAGAACAACAGCCGCCGTCGCTCATTGATCTGCTCGGGTATGTACCGTGGACTCGTGGAAACCCACAGGCTCAAAGAGAAAAATGCTGGTAGTTTGCGTCAGATTTCCTTTGCACAGATATACGAGTATACGACAAACTGATGATATCAAGCAAACTTTTGTTTAAACTACTCTATCGTAAAAAAACTCGCAGAATAGAAAATTAATCAGTAAAACGACATAGAGATAATATAAAATAATTTTTTCAGAGGTGAACAAGCTAAGAAACAAGCGCAAGAACGAATGGAAGCTCAAGCCGTGCAACAGGCAGCAATGTCTCAAATAGAAGCTGAGAGCAAGAAGGTAAATAACTTACTATATAAAGACGTACAGGGAATTTTTGGTTAATAAGAGACCATTTAAACGACACCAACTACTCAAAATAAAAACAGTGCTGATTTATAAATTTTAACTACATAGAAATTCTTTTTGATGTTTAAAATTTTAATCTGAAACGACTGTATATTGATGCTTTAAAAGATGGCGGTGCTAGTCCTAATTTCGTTAAAATGGTCCTTAAAGGAATGTTAATAGTCTAGTCTAGTTTGTCTGATATATTGTGTAATAAATGCATAATAACTCTAAATTCTAAATTCTTTTTGCTGAACATGCAGCATAGATCGTTGAAGTTGTGTCGATTTAAAAAGGTAATACTTTAAAGTCTACAAATTTGCTTTTAGATTAAATGAAATAAGACGAAAAACATACATATTTATGTCGAATACGACTCTTTTCTGTCCTTCCTTTTCTTGCAATCTAACTTTTATTCTTACAGAATTCTAAAAATCTAATTATTTTTACAGAGTGTAGCAGCTCCCACGTCGTCTGCGCTCGCTGCGACTGACGTGTCTCAGTACGCCAAACGCGCCGTATCGTTCCTCGCTAGAAACTTCTATAACCTCAAATATGTTGCTCTCGTATTGGCCTTCGCTATTAATTTCGTATTGCTGTTCTACAAGGTGAGGGATTATTTTCTTTGTTAAATCACTAGAAAAGCTAGAAACAAGTTATAGAATTTATCCTCGATAATAACCTAATTTTATGAAGCTTTGTTTTGATGATCTAGGCTAGTTTATCTAGGAGTACTCCAAGTACCGTTTACGGACCTACTCTCTTTGTAATGTTTATTTATGACATTGAAATGTAGGGTATGTTTATTATAATGTAAACCACAGTATGTTCTTGCAATTATATACTAGTAATTATTGTATGCTCAAATTGAAGTTCTTGATGTCATAATTAAAATAAGTTTTGCGCTTTAAACTATTTATCAATCATTATAGTTTTAGTCGTATGCTTTGACTAGAATAACATCATGTAAATTATGGTGTACATGAAGGTGACATTTTAGGTCCATTCTTTTTCTCAGACTATATCAGTGACGTAAAGAATGTAATTCTGGTTTTTTGGTGAAGGTGTCGACTTTAGAGGTGGAAGGTGGTGAGGGGTCCGGGATAGCAGACATCATCAGCGGTTCCGGCTCCGGTGCAGGATCTGGCGGAAGCGGAGATGGTATTAGTTTTGCTTTTAAATATCCATACATTCTTTCCATCCTTACTAATATATTCTTAACGATATATTTCTCTTTTCAATGAAAACAAGTGCAAATCTATATTTATAATAAAACAGTAAAATAAGCGTGTCTGTACAGTTAATATTTTTACAAACTAATCAATGTGGTGCTTAGGAACAGTAATAGAACACAAATCGACAAAAAGTAGTTGTCTGTTTGTACGCGCTAATCTCCGGAACTACTGAATGGATTCGAATAAATCTTGTTTTTATTTAATAGCTATTAAGTCTACGCAACATATAGGATACTTTTTATCCCGGAAAAATGTACGGTTCCCGTGATGTACAAATTTTCGCGCAGCGAAGTCGCGGGCATCGACTTGTAAATAAATGAATTAACATTTGAATCAGGTTCTGGAGCGGGCAGCGGGGATGGCGATGACGATGATGCGCTAGAAGTGGTGCAGATAGACGAGGACTTCTTCTACATGGAACACGTCATCAAGGTGGCGGCCGCGCTGCACTCGATAGTGTCACTCGCTATACTCATCGGGTATTACCACTTGAAGGTAATGACGTCACCAATAACGTATCGATATTATAATAAAAAAAAATAATAACCCGGCCAAGTGCGGCGTTTTGAGCGTCCGTAGCCTTAGCCTGGGTAAGACCCTTGGTTCACACTCGAGAGGGTGCAGGTTCGAACCCCGGTGGAGGCGTGTTCCAATGAGATTTCCGATCTCAAGTACATAATACGCATGCTCATTGCCGCGGGAGAGCCATGCTTCGGCGCGAATGGGCCGGCTCGACCGGAATGATACCATGGCCTAACAGAAAACTGGCGTGAAACGACATTGTGCTGTGTTTCGCTCAGTGAATGAGTATATCGGTGGCCCAAATTCTCTATTCCCATTCCCTCATAAAGGCCAGCAACGCACCTGCCACTCTTCGGCTGTCACGAATGTCCATGGGTGACGGCAGTTGCTTTCTATCAGGTAACTCATCAAGCTCACTTGCCTACTAAATATCATTAAAAAAAGTACGGATTGGACTCGAGCACGAAGGTTTGCCGTACCAAAAATTTGGGAAAGCGCATTAATGAAAGTTTTAAATTTATATAAAAATTAAAATGTATGAATAAGTTTAAAATTTAAAATGCAACATAAAATGAGAAGATGGGAATCGAAGTCGGGCATTTTCGTACCTAAGTAGGCGCCCTAGATACTCCGCGACGCCGCTAATGATAAGTGCGTCGAATTCATCGATATTATTAAAGAACTAAAACGCGAAAAACATATTTGTTGTCATAGCGGCAACTGAAATACATATTCTGTAAAAATTACAACTCTCTAGCTATTACCGTTCTTGAGATACAGCCTGGAGACAGATAGACGGACAGACAGACAGACGGACAGTCATCTAATTCTTAGTAATCGGGACCCGTTTTTATCCTTTGGGTACGGAACCCTCAACATAAGGGCCCCATCCATTAAGTATTTCACACGTAAAGAGGGTAGTCGAAATGTGACATGGTTTGATAAGGAGTGGGGGTTTCTAAGTTTTGTGACATCACATTTTAAATTAAATCAATTTGAATTTAAAACTTTGAGGTGGTTCAATTTCATGACGTAAATAAAATGACAAATTTGTCGATAATGTTCTAATTTTATGAAGTTTTGTTTTGATTATGTAGGCAAGTTTTGCTAGGAGTAGTCCAAGGTGCCGTTTTTGGACCTTTTCTTTTTGTAATGTTCATTTATGACTTAACACTGGGGATCTCAGTATTGTAATGTGGTTCTTTAATGTATAGGTGCCGCTGGCGATATTCAAGCGCGAGAAGGAGATAGCTCGTAAGCTGGAGTTCGATGGCCTGTACATCGCCGAGCAGCCAGAGGACGATGACCTCAAGAGCCATTGGGACAAGCTAGTTATATCCGCCAAGTGAGTTGTTGACAGGGACCGGAGTAGTTAGATGACGACTATTATGCAAATCAAAAATCAAAATCATTTATGTCTGAGTAAATTTCGATCATATGTTTTCAGAATGTCTACACTAGGGATTGCGATCACGCAACCCCGCACGGGATGCGGGACCCCGCATTCTGTGCACAATAACCATAATTCCGCGACCCACAAGTCCAACAACGCTATAATTTATAAGTTACTAGGTTCAATACAATAAAAGCATATCATACTGCATAAAAATTTCAAAAGAGTTTGGTAGCACCGCAAAGGCATGTAATATTTTAAAATTATTTTTAAGATATTATAAGTACAATATATTGTCGAGAAGTTAATGCAATATAAGTTAAGCTTCAGACTCTCGAGAACTAAACGCAACGTGTATGAGCCCATATGATACATCCAATAGACGACAAACTACAGCGTCCCTAGAGCCATCAGTCACAGGACTGCTACCACCCTACCCGGAACCACGGGACTGCAATTCCTAGCCTACATGATGACCCACCACCGGTTTGGGTACTAGCCGTACGAGAAGAACCTGCGTAAGAAACTCGCATGCGTTCGCAAATACGGCTTAACAATAGGGAATATGCATGATTTTTTATTATTTAATAAATAAATCTTACGTTATTGAAAAACGATGTAGTCAAATCAGTTTTTTTGATAAAATTGAAAACAACAAAGTTACAAGCCTTTAAAGTAGTCAGTTAGAAAGAGAGATCCGAT
>JAOTAV010040588.1:0-18096 GCA_026546445.1 Cyclargus thomasi
ATAAATATTCATGAATAAATAAATAATTTTTGAAAAAACACAAAATTCGCGATACTTTTTGAACACACTACGTATGTAAGATAAAATCATATTTTAAAATAATAATGATATTTCACGCTCCTCCTCCATATCAACTATAACTGAGAAAAAATTCATTCTTAGTGTTTAGTGTTTTAGTATAAGTAGTATATGTATGTTAGTCTGGACATATTGTCCCTGGTAAATAAATAAATAAATTTACATCTACGCGTCTTTCGTAAAAAGGGGTACAGAGTACCTCTTTGTACCCCTTTTAATGCCTAAATAAATATTTCGCTACATAAACTGCCCCATTTTTTTTCCATAGTAGTCAGAAGTCTCTTTTCATCTTAATCGGCTTAGCCGTACGAGCGCAAAGAGGTAACAGATACACGAACTTTCGCATTAATAATATTAGTAATGATAGTGAATTAATCTAACGGCGCGCAACTCCAGCAGCTACATAACTCAAGTAACTTATTGTTAGCAAATGAAAATAAATCCAACAATTAAGCCTGTGTGGTCCGGGGCCCTGGGGCTCCGGGTTGGGGCCGCGGTGCCCCGGCTAGGAGCCCACAGTGCCAGACTTATGGGTGCCCCCGGGTGGGTATTGATAGGGTTGTGTCGAACTCATTATTTACCTTGCTCTGTCCGTTTGAACGATATTAAGAGGTTTGTTTGCATGGAGGATAAAATAACTGAATTTATTTAGATTTTGGCATAGATCTCGGACAATGGTTACGTGGGACTATGTTTATTAAATATTTATAAAGTACAATAACGTCGTATACATTTTTCACCTTAAACTAAAATAACTATTTTAAAGACTAACCACCTTATAAAAATATTTAAAGAATGTTTAACTAATCAACATTCGCTGTCCCTTTCTCTCGTGCGACTTTTTCAATATTCCAGAAAAGTGGACACCGTTTAAATATTTTCATGAATAAGGGGGTATATGGCTAGGATTTTGACAAGAAAATCTATACGCGCCGCGAAAGAGAAGAGAGAAGTAAAGACAGAGAATACACCATTATGGTTTATATGAAATTAGGGACAAACGAGCAGACGGGTAGCTTAATGGAAAGCTACTATTGATATGTTTTGCTTGAACGTTTAGGTTTTGGCTAAGCCCCCAGTTTCCAAGAACCATAAAATTGTGCTTTAACTTTCTGAAACAAACTGACCTATTTGACGATGTTGTGTTATCGAAATCTTTATAACTTTAATTAAGATATACCGGGCGAAACGAAACGCGTCAAACGAAACCAAATAATTGGGAAACATTTTTTATTCGCCGAAAGAAAAATCGTTAAAGAAATTGGCGACGAAATATTTTTTCGATATTCAATTTTTAAGCGCATACACTAAAATCGTCCAGTATTACTTGAGCTGTGATGCCTCAGTAGACGTACCGATGTTGTAGGTCAAGTTAAATTGTTTTATCTCGACGCGGACTATACAGCGTGCTGAATTTTAAGCGTTCAATTATACAGGGTGGCTGATTTATGGGTCAATTTACTTGAACACTGATTGTGTGGTATTACCGCCGAATGGGAGGTAGGGGGGGTAAGGGGGGGGTTATGAATTATAAGCCGAAACTTTATCATTTGTAAATATTGAATAAAGTATGATTATTGATCACGGAACACTCGCCCGGGGGCTGCGGCGGTGAAATTTCTGTACTAATTCCCATGCTAATTCCATTATATTAATCTTGTATTGGTATTAATGTTGTGTACTGTGGTATTTATATTTTTTCATATACTTAATAAATTGCTTGGGATTATTATAAATAAAATCTAAAATAAATATAATAACTGGGTATTTGGTTAACACTTTTATTATTTTGTTTCAGGTAAGCAAGAATAACTTTTAGAAACTTGATAGTAAGTACTTTCAAAGTGTGCAAGTCTAGCCTGAGAGGTTTTCATCGATTTTTTATTTGTACTGTGTTCAAGAATTATTTCGGACGAGTTTGCACATATTGTCACTACAGATAGGGGACGACTGAGAGACGATAGACGTGAGACTTCTGCACGAATAGGCCGGTGTTATCGGAGAAATACGACGGCCTCACAGAAAGGCGGCGTGTGACCGCGCTTGAGCTGGGATTCGTTGAGTGCCGACTACCAGGTTTACCAGAGGCCTAACTTTTTACTCCATTTTCCCCTATTCTCGCAATTTAGCCTATACTTTCGTAATAGTGTACTTGCAACTCTTCTGGTATTCCACTAGTAGTTGCTTTCCATCAGGTGACATTTGCACGTTTGCCCCCTAATTTACATTTCAACATTTAAATGGGTGAGATTTCAGTATTCTGAGTTCTGACTGATATCAGCCCGCCCAGACAAGTGGCAAGCGTTTACGACAGTCGCTTCGCTTGTTTTGTGTGGGATTGACCTATTCGAACTCGACTAGATCACGTGACTTTTCGTTCGTCTATGTCACTTCCATACAAAACACGCCAACTTGTCTAGGGGGGCTGTTCTACCTACTTTCTGTTTAACTCCTAACATTTGGTCGGCCATCTTGTAAACAATGTCACACAACGAAGTGACGTCACAGTTCACCATTGTGGCCACAATTAGAGCGGGACGTGGATTACACGCCTTTCAACAGTTTAGCTGACACATCAGGTAAATGCCTGTGATTGTGTGAGCATTTCCAAGCTTTAGGAGACAAGCCACAATCACACTACACTAATATTATAAATCTTTAATTATGTCGAAGATAGTTCACGACATTTTGATGACATTTGGTATACAGACCGGGTTTAAGCTGACTTTAGCTGACGGCTTTTTGTTCCAATACAACTGTGTGAAACTGATCCAGCTATGTGTCCCCGGTGCAGCTCATCCAGTGATACCTGCCTGTACTGTATCAATGTAAATCAATGATCGGTACACCGATTCTAAAAATATAAAATGACATTAATGTAGCATGCTTCCTTGTCGGTATAGTATTTTCTGGTGAATTCGTAAAAAGTTTTTTACATGTCAAACAAAAAAGTTTCTGTGGCTTTACTACGGTATAAGCAATAGTATTTGTCGATACTCGATACCGACGAAATAAAATTTTAGTATGGCAAAATTTTACAGCGCCTTACGCGGTCACTTGCGGAACTAAATTAGCCATACTAAAAAATTACGTTGTCACTAGTCTATCTAGCATCGACAAGAACTATTGCTTCCAACTCATGGTAGAGCTACTGATCCGTCAAAACTCCGTCAGTCGTTTGATGTACAATGTGAGAAATTGGTTCATTTGTTGTAACGGTCGTACCTAATTTAGTCACATTACGTTAAACCCAGACCCATCACCGAATGCGTTAGATCCGTTGTGTCTATGTTTTAATCGTCTGTAATTGCAAATTACTAAGAGGAGTCATTACATATTTGTGATTGATTGTGCTGTTGGTTCATGGTGGAAATTGTTGGTTCATGGTGGAAATGTTCATAATTAGTGAAACACACTTTTCTTGCATTTTTTCCGCGCGCGTCCGGTTTCGACAGAGTCATCATCACCGGTATGAATTTATTATAAATTTGTAAAATCTAAAAAAATTTAGTGGACAAAGTTCAAGAAAAGTGTGTTTCAATAAGTAGGAGTTACTGCTGCAAGTAAAAGTTGTATTCGTTTCAAGTCAATTACACACTCTATCGCGTAACTTCAATGCGCATATCAAATTCATGCCATGTCATGTCAAAATCGCAGAAGTTGTATATATTTTAACGTTGAATTTGACGCTTCGTTACGTTCTTGACGTCCGACGAGATATTGACATGCGCAATGGAGGATGTGCGCGGTGGAAAATTTGAAACAAATACGACTATTTTTATCATTGATAGAGAAGTTTGAAATCGGCTTAACTGAGTTCGTTTAGTGGAACCTTAAGTTCGTTTCCAAGTAAAAGAAATATGTGCATTAAAAAATCGAATACGCCTCTTTTCACATGCATACGGTCGCCGTGTCACCTAAAGTAGCAAATGTGTGAGCAATTGGAGAGCTTTAACATCGCACGGCGCCCGTGTGTCGAAGTCACCGTCAACGAGATTATTTCGGCCCGAAAAAATATGTATGTATGATATAGACTTTAGGTTTCAATTTGCTCGACCCCCTTACAGAGCAGCTACGGCACGGGCGCTAGACCAATGTCGGTAGAAATGAAACCTATTGCCTAGATTTTAACGTGGCGTGGTGACGGCGTGCGGTGGACAAACGGCAATATGGTCTTGTGTATTAACGCATTCACACGAACACGAATTCAACATGCCCGGCGATCGAGCGGTGCTACGAAACGTAGTCTATTTCCAACTAGAAGCAATACTGTTGCATTAACAAAATAGAATCGGGGTCCAGCAGTTTGACAGACAAGCCTGACGTTTGTTCTGAGCCCGGCGACTGGCCACCACTCGCCAGTCGCCGCTACTGGTGGGTAGCCGATAGCCGTTACTAATGATGTGCATTATACGTGTAACAACGCTCATTTCCACAGCGCCAGTTCTTGCGCGGACCACCGAGTAGTGACGGCTTATTCTGCCATCTTTATAGTAGAAGCTATTGGAGATGTCCTCTCTAGCCTTTTTAAAGCAGACAAATAATTCCGAAATACCTTGAGCTCGAGGGGTTGTTTCAAAGTTTTGAATGAGTAGCAGAAAGATAACTCTTAAATACGTTGAGTATTTGTAAGTCACAACTGGCTATTATACCAGTTATAGGACTGTGACGGTCGAAAAAAACATACTGATGAGCTGTTGATCCTAGTAAATAGGCATTTCCATTGTATCAGATAAACTTTATTTTGTCAGAATTGAAACACATCGCTTAGAATTCGGAAAATATTTTAGCGATTACACTTTAGATATAAGAACATACATATTTAAATATTGGGACGAAAGACGTTCATTTCAAAATCTATATATTAATATTCGAGGGAAAAACTTTGTACCCCTTTTAACGAAAGACTCGTAGATGCAGAAGCATGAAATTTCTCCCAATAGGAGTGTGGAATACCAATATTATTCTAAAATATGCTTTAATTTTGATAAATAAAACGCTATGCACACCACAACACGCACACTAATGATACAATAATCATACACGAAACACTCTTACGGTTAAAGTCTGTGATTTTTTAAAATACAATTGAATGGCCTGGTAACGAAACTTTTATGCCTAATTAAAAGTATGTAATTAAATTGATAATAGAGTATCGTTTTTTTAAAAGGCTTTCACCGCATCAAAAATACGAATATTTTCAAATCTGACTTCCGTTATTGTATTTTTATCGCTTATACGCTTTTCGTTTCCAGAATAAGGCCGCCGAATGCAAGTCAGCGGGCGTCCAGTCGCGTTATGCGTAATTCATTGCGGTTTTTGCGTGTGCACAATTTCATACTCGCGTGTACGTAACGCACTGTTACGTCGACTGGTAGAAAAGTCCAACAAGTTTAAGGTACCCCGATCGAGGAATTTGGTACGGAGCCAGCTGAAAAATCTACGTCATTTAGTAGGAATATGTAACCACAATAGTCCGGAAGAAAGTTTTGTTGCACTGGGGCTTTTTTATTTTATTTATTAAAAATAAATTATATACTACGCAGAATGCAGCGACTAAAAACCCCGACAGGTTTATCTTGTTCACGCTCCTTATATAATATGTTACCGGCAATGTGTTTAACGCAGGCATTTTATGCAATGTCTAGATATACCAAGTGCGTTGAGGCAATGTATGAAATATTACAAATATCATTATTCTTCACATACTTTGCCTAGGTAATCTAGGCAATGCCACAAGTTCTCTCGGTAATGTGTAAAATAAACTTATCTTATACTGCGTTAGTATGTTTAGAGGGTATGCTTTTGTATCGAGTAACCTGAATTTAAGGGAAAACGAAACTTTAGGGTGATTACAACGACTACGTAAATGGTTAGTGTTGCAAAATTTTACAGCGCCTCCAGCGGTCATTTGTGGAACTAAAAGTGCCATACTAAAAACTTACGTATTCGCTATCGAGTATAGACAAATACTATTGCTTCAAACCCATGGTAGAGCTACTAGCTTTTTCAGGATAGCATGTTTATGAGACTTATGTCATCTTTACAAACTTAACTTTCCAAAGGTTTTAAATGCGAAATAATAAATGAACATTAAGTCGATGATCCACAGTTAGTCGATAGCGCGGGTAATAGTCGGCATTATGACAGACTGATTGAATCTCAGCTGATTAATTAGCCCGATAGAACGTTCTAGATAAGATCTAGATTGCACCAGGTGTCTGCTATCCCTTGTTACAGTTTTAATTATAATTTAATATAAAACTCGCGGTATAGACGACCACATCAAATGCTGATAAGTTTGCGCAAAAATTAACAACGTTTTTTCTTGTTTCACCTAGTTGTTGCCCGCGACTACGTCCGCATGAAAATCTATAAATTAAGATTTTAACAACATTTTTACTGCTCGGCTCCTATCGGTCATAGCGTGATGTTATATAGCCTAAGGCAAAAGCCTAGATATAATGAAAAAACTAACACAAACATTTCTTTTTTAATTCCGACCAATAGTTCTTGAGATTAGCGCCTTTAAAGAAACAAACTCCATATAGCATCGAAGTACTCGTCAAAGCGAATCAAATGAGCTAAAACTCGATGGGGTCGCGTCGCTTAATTCCGGAGTTCCTATGGAAACCTTTTAGCTCCATCATAAGATGAAAATATTGCATGGTCATACGATTACATTACAAACGGACAACATGACAGGTCATAAAGCTTAATTCTCAGTCATAAATAAAATGATTCTTACAAAGCATCTATATATTAATACGCGAGCGGAAACTTTATACCCCTTTTTAAGAAAGACGCGTAGATATAAAAGCATGACCTTTCTCTCAGTTATAGTTGATATTGAGGAGAAGCGTGGAATACCAATATTATTCTAAGATATGCTTTAATCTTGCATATTTTTAATAAATATAACGCTACGCACACTACAATATTTTGAAATGACACGATAGTCATACACGAAATACTCTTTGGTCTATGGTTGAAGATTGATTTTTTTATGAAATAAAATTTAATGGCCTGGGAACGAGACTTTAATGCCAAATTGAAGTCTGTGATTTAATTGAAAATAGATTATAGTTTTTTTATAGCTCCTCAACACTATGGATTTAAATACTCTAGTAATTATAATTTAACGTATAAAAAAATTAAACGACAAGATTTAGTATCAAACTATGTATAAAATTAATCGCATTTCGTCACACACATACGATGAAGACATTGTAAAGCATATGGAGTATTTCCGCACACATAAAAACTTTATTTTCTGATCACATTGTAACTAGTGCGATCTAAAGTCCTCCCTACACGTCAGCCAGCGTTGAAAGGATGTGACAAGCGTGATTATAAACATGGATATAGAAATATTTTCCAGATAGGATAGGACTATTTTCACATACCACATTAGAACTATAAATGCTCAACGTAAAGAAACCGACTACGTCACTGATTATAGTCGATTGTGCTGAAACAATGTTGCCCATCATGGGCCAACGTGAAGTGGGACGTTAAGAGTGAACTGTCACAGCTGTCACAGAGCCTATCACACTCATCACCATCACGTCACGCTGACAGTGACGTATTGTTTAGGTCCAGTTTTTTATCACCGACGATTTTGTCCTTATAAAGTTAGGAGCTTGGTACGCTGAAAATTCGCAGAATGCTAGATAAATCGTCCAGCAAAAATTTACTAAAATTACTTTAAGTAACGTGGAAAACTTCTAACTTTTTGCTTGGCGTATCTAAGGCTTCTAGCTATTGTCAGCATATTTATGGCTGATTTAATAGCTGTTTAAGCTTATTTTGATATTTGAACACAAAATTGAAATGTCATGACGATCCCAAAAACTTACGGAAATCTTATGTTTGATTTATAATATCTATTACTGCGAATAGTTAAAAGGAGTCGATTCATATTTCAATATTAAAATTCGAATCTCTGGCAAACTTGCCACGCACTTATTTAAAGAAGAAGGAGGAGGTTTAAAAAAAAAACTAGACGTATAAATTCCCTGTCCCGCGTCAGCTGTCGCGCGGGCTAATTGCACGTTTCCCGTATTTGTTCCCGCGGAATTCCTCGCCTTCGACAATTTTATATGCTAAATTACCATCGAGGTATGGTAGTGGCTGTCATTGTAATAATTTCACCAGCCCGAGGCGGAATAAGAAATCGCTTAATCTGGGATAATCTTGTCTTCTATCTGATTTTTTGCATAAACCACAATATTTTGTAGATGGGAAAACTTTGAATATAATAAATAAAAAAAGCAATATAAGAATCTAATTTGTAGCCCTACCATAATCCACATACTAATAATTTTGGTACCGTTTACCCTAGACTTGTTCCTGGTTTATACGTATTAAGTAGATAAATAGTTAACTAAATTTTAAGTCATTTAACTTGCCACTTGCTACTAAATTTTGTGTTTACATGAAGTTGATAACTTTAAAGTAAGTTAAAATTTAGTTAACTACTTATCAACTTAATACGTGTGAACCAGACATAAAGGACTGTTTCACTGCTTACGGATAAAGTTTTTGGGCTATCCACACCTTTTTTGACAGATTCTCGATACAAAATCTGTCAAATGAAGTTTCTGGATAGACAGGTCTATAAGCGGTTAAACATTACTTTCATACTCAGCCTATAAATGTTACACTTTAAATTTATATTTAAGGCCTCCGTGGTATAGTGGTACAGAGCTCTTCTCTTGGCCCGGAGGTCGCGGTTGAAAACATGTTATTTCCAAGTTTGGTTAGGACAATGCAGGCTGATCACCTGATTGTCTGACAAGTAAGATGCGTTGGATGGGCATGTAAAAACTCGGTCCTGCGTCTGATCTCTCCCCAGTCGTGTCGGTCATCCGTATACAGGGTTATGAGAGTAAAGAAAGAGAGAGTGCTCTTGTGTACTGCGTGCTCACTTGGGCACTATACTGCGTAACAGGCCTGGGTTCTACGAAACCGTAACCGAAACCGCTGTGGGAGTTATTTATTATTAGACTAGCTGTTGCCTGCGACTCTTGAAATTTTTCCTGTTTTTTTTTTCTACAAGCCTCACGGAACCCGAGATCTTTCCAACGAATAATGTCACATTAGTTTTCTCACTTCCCACAAAGGGAATGGAGCGCCATATGGGTTTCTGCGGGTAGTTCCTTGTCTGGGGAGCCACTGATCCGAAGCCCGATGTCCTAAATCCGCCGAAGACGCGTAAATCATTTCCCCTAACATACAATTTTCTAGGAACGATCAAATTCACCCAAATCTCATATCCGGCCGATCACCGGATGATATTACAAATGATCGGATCGTTGGAGTCAATTACTATAATGGCGAGTGCGGGGGGCGGGGTAGAGTGCGGGGGGGCATCATACTTTCTTATTTGTCATCCTTCACAATTGCCCACGAGCTCCAAGCTGCAAGCGTCTAGCGACAGCCTAACATGATACGAAATATTTTTTAAACAAAAAACTACGAAAAAGCGTTAAGCTGAAAACGAACTGATCGGACGTGACGGACAGCCCATACAGAAACGCTCGCGACTGACGTCAGACGCGGCTGACGGCCCATGCAAAACGTTCGCGACTAACGCCTTATAGTTTCGCAGTTTGCAGACTTCAATGTACAATTATTTAAATCTAGATTGCGACTATCAGTCACCTCCGATCACTTTTTCGGCTTTAAAAGCATTTTTGATGTTTTTTAAAATACTAAAACATTCCAAACTGTTTTTCTTTAAAAAATCGCTTCAACACTTTTGAAGCGATTACAAGGTTCAGCTGTAATATGATGTTTGTAAAGAAATTACGTAATTAAAGCCCAAAAAAAAACTTATTTTTCTGTGAACTTAATGTTTTAACATAGAATAGAGGCATAAGAACTCATCCAAAATGCCCGTTCAAATTCTGTAATTTACGTTTTCTAAACGTTCGTTTTAAAACTTTTGATAGTGTGTGGTTGTGTACCTGTCATTTGCAATATTTTATTAAATTATAAGATACATAGCCTACGAGAATTCCTTCCCTAGCAATAATTATTTTCGTGAGGTCTACACAAGTAAAATCAAAGTTTAAAAAAATAACTTTATTATTTTAGAAAGTAAAGAAATATCTATCTGTAGGTATGTCCTTTAAACCCGCTTTTCGCTTCTCCCGTGCACCGCAGAAGTACAACTTAATAGTTTTAAACAAACATTCCTATTACGTTTCGGAGGTACGTCGTTACAGACGGACGGACAGGTGAGAGGTAATAACAGTGTTTGATCGCACCTCGGAGATATAAAAAGGTGTTGATAAGTGATTGTGGCTTAGGATGGAGATTATACACTCATTTTATGATTAACATCAACTTTAAATATCATAGCTTTTTGTAAAAATGAGCCACGTTTCTTTTGGCTTTTAAATATTTTCCATTGTATATTGATGTAGGTATATATAATATGGAGGACATTGAAAGAGAGCCAGGTGGCAGACCTATGTCATTTGGTCGAGATATGCCAATTCCATATAAGTTATCGGCTGGGTTTAACATAACTCGACTAAAATAATTAAATCCACGATTTGTATCTGTCTCAACTTTTTTGATTGTAGTACTTGATTGCGAAAATTGAAGAATTTAGTGCCGCATTCAGAAACGAATATTAAGTGTGCATTTGACTGTAAGTAATTGAAGAATTTATTTTAAATTATGCGTCTCTGAGTGCGGCAGATACTAGCCCTGGATCTAGGGGAGGGAGGGAGGTGGGGGGGCAAGCCGATATATGTATTAAATAAATAACAATTAGTAAGTAAATAACACAAAAAGAATAGTAAATAAGTAGCTTACTATATTTTAAGTGACTTAATTTTATGTGTATGTCGAAACGTATTTAAGTAGTTAAGCTCTTTAGTTGACTCTAGATGGACGATCAACAACGTACTAAAGCCTTAAATTCTGTCATTAAATTTGTTATTGATGAGGTTTTTGAGGAATAAATGATTGAAATGCCTACTAAAAGGAGCACGACGAAAAACTGTACCCGAATACGCCACTACAATTCTGAATTTAACTAAATTGTACTGACATTTACTTGTCCAAATGTGTCAAGTGACAAGCCCCGCTTACCAACTTAACAGAAAAAAATGAAAAAATTCTAATTATCTGTATCTGGGTAACTAAATTTTAACTTGCAACTTGTCACTTAATTTTGTGTTTACATGCAATTAATAACTTAACATTTAGTTATCTACTTATCAACTTAATACGTGTAAACAAGACATTATTTCTGGAAGGTCTATGTCTTAGTGAACACCTTATAGCTGAAATTAGAAAGATGTTAAAGGTTAAAATAACTTAAAGTCGGAGCGGCATATTACAGGTTTTGCCCAACATAAAAAAAATTAAGGCAGGGTTGTTATTGTCTAAAAATGCAATTTTAAGTCTTATCAAAATCGAGCATGCAACCCTTTTTGGCATTGTTTAGTGTCACTTACAGAATTTATCATACCATTAATTACTGACGTAATATTCAGCCTTATTTTGACGACACAATAACAAGGACTTAATTAAACACCTCCTTATTACATTTTGACGCCACAGTAAAAAAGACCACCGGACGTGTTAATATAATTATAATGACATTAGCAAATATAATAATATTCGAAATTCCCAATCAGGTGAGGGGAAAGTCGCGCGCCGAGAGTTACGACCCGCGCCCCGGGCGTACTAGTGAGGTCGATAACTTTTTCATACCGATGTCGATTGCACTGTATGAAACAATATAAAGTGTTCACCGTAAAATTGTAGCGCTGAGATGACTGTTCGGCACTTGCTCGACATACACTCTGTCATATTAGACTCTAATTTTTTTAGGGATACATAATTTAAAGTATTATCACTTTGCCTTGTTTCACTTTGTATAAGAATGATTTACTTCTTAATATTTGCTTTGTAGTCGTGTTTGTAGTTGTGTGATGTCGATAATTTTTATTATTAATGCGAAATATTGCCTAATTGGTCACTGATTAAACTACTTTCATAATAATTAATATAGTTTTATTTGAAAGCGTTATGTTTATGCATCTAAACCAATCTCAAAATCACTTAAATATCAACAGTTCCGTGACAGTATACAGTAAACACGCACACAACAATTATATAGATAAACAAGTAACCCAGTGAATTTGTAACGTTCTTATTTTAAATTTCAGTCCAATTTGTGACATAATGCTGTAGTATTTTGAGCGTCGCTGATTCGATCTCTGTCGGCAGACCGTGCGATGTACGGTTGGACGCGTACCAGCGAGCGTATGATCTGAGTTTGGGACACTATTTGATGTTCCTAAGTTAATTAACAGTTTGAGGTCTATTATAAAATTTGGCTTGCTTATTTTTGGTTTGCACACGTTCACAATAGTGGATTCAATTGATTTATACCGTTATACCTAGACATCATTTGTCATTTCTTTCTAAGGACAAAACTTTATAAATCTTATGTTCTGTTGCGGAAAAGAGAAACGTGTTAACATTCCTCCCCTCAGAAATCCACTTTGGTGTGTTCACTTCGTTCCAACAAAAGAGCTTTGGAACCTCAAATAAAATATACCAGCGTACTGTTTCTCATCGATATCGTTATTACTAACAAGTCTCGCCACTAGCCCGCAATTACAGTCACGTACATGAAAGGCGCCGAAATCCGCCATCTTGTATGATAACTATTGAGTTTTTGCCAGCGGTGATGACACACATAGATCATGCGGTCCAGACCTCGTGAATATAAATTAAGTACTTTAAAACGTAAACGTAAAGGTATGTCTCCACTGCACGTATGGTTGTGCATTGCTCATATTCTGTTACGTTAATCTTGCAGCAACATTGCAATACAGCTTCGATCCAGTCCGGATCATGTGGGGGTAATGCTAGAATATACCGTATTTCAGAGGTCTGACCGGAGAAGAGGTGTGAATTAGAATTGAAATAAAATCAATGTTTTCATGTATTTTTGAAATTAAGAGATTTTAGGAGCTTGATGCCCTTGGGATAGTCACTATTGGAAAAGCGTTTTGTTTTTCAGCTACGCCAAATCGTGTAACAAAACTGCAGCTTATTTCCTTCCCCGTCGTAAGCTCAACGATATAAAAATGGTAGTATTTATTGTGCAGGTACACATATATTGACCTTAGCTTACCGCCGTGGTCTAGTGATATAGAGCGTGGCTCTTGACTCGCTGTTCGTGGGTTCTATTCCCGCGATGGAAACATGTTATTTCTTAGTTTGGTTAGGACGATGCAGGCTAAAGTCTCGATTGTCTGCAGCATGTAAAAAATTGATCCTACGGCTGACCTCTCGCCAGTCGTGCCGGTCATCCGTCTTACTGGGTTATGTGACAACATGAAAAGAGAATGCTTGTGTACTATCAACAATGCACACACTTTGACACTATAGAATGACGCTTACTTAATTGGCCCGGTTTCCATTGGCGTATCTAGACCCATTTTTTAACTAAGTAACTAGTATCTGTAAAAAATATTAGAAACTACACGACACCGACAACTCCATTGCGCCAAAATTCGTTTACGCGCAGGAACCATACATTTTTCCGGCATAAAAAGTATTTACCAGATCGTTCTGGGGTGGGCACGGCCTCAAGAGGGGGGGCCTCTTTTTACGCCTTTGCCGGTTTCAATGAAACCGGCCATAGTCACCGAAACTGGCGTGCGAGTACGCTTAGGTTGTTTCAATGAGTTTTCCCCACCACAGACGAGGCATGCCATAGACATTAAACGATAGACACGATTATAATCTGTCAACTCTAATCGGTAATCCGCGCGAGGCGTCGGCTCCTTACTCCCGGCACCTGATATTCGGTCGGCGGTGCGCACAAAGCGCAGATAGTGCGATAAGATGCGCAATTTACTGCGCGCGGCGCGGCTGTATCGCGCGCCGTAAATTTGCGCGTTAGATAGAGTCGTCGGCCAATTATTGCGCAATTGTTATTGGTACAGTCGGGGACAGTGCCGGTGGCGGGTACTTATAATATCTATGGACGCTTCACACCACGTCAATCTGGCCCCGTGCTAAATACCGAAGGACTTGTGATCAACGGAAATATATGTAATACTTTCATGCTATACACATCTTTAAGATTTTTTGTTAAACGATACATATATTTAGTACACATCCATGACCCGGGAACATTGGAAAACTTTTTGTTCCGTCGGCGGGATTCGAACCCGCGATGCCCGGCGTGAGCTACCAAAACGCTCAAACACTGCGCCACAGAGGTCGTCAACGGTGCTTGGAAGCGCTGAAAGAGTTTCTTCGCCTGACTACAGACGTGAGCTTGTATCTCATGATTGGTCGTGTACCCCTAGAGGATACCCGCAACTCCGCTGCGCCGTCGATCATTGTGCGGAAACAGTTCATTTTTCCGGGATAGAAATTATCCTTTTCCGTCCACAAAGTGTCTCTATTTAAAATTTTAGCGAAATCGCTTCAGCGTTTTGAGCGTGAAGCGGTAACAGACGGACACACTTTCGCATTTATAATGTTAGTATGGATATGGGTGAATCAAATTTTTCTTGTTTTAGACAAATCATTGAATAAAAAGTCAATCAGCGTATTTTTTATCGATAAAATAAGTTTATTCGATAGCCAATAAAATATCTTTATTGATAATTTACTAAATAAATACTAAATCAAAACATTTCTATGTATAAAGTCGGTGGTCCAGGGGACAAAACCATATTTTCATACAAATTCTAGGACATTTTTTGTCCCCGGGCAACTGCTTGTAAACATAATATAAGGAATTCTCAGTTATAATATTGATCTTTGTATTAAGATAATGTGTATATGATTAGATTTAAATTAGGTTTTAGTAATTAGTAATTATTACGGGTTAAACTCGTAAAGGCAGAAATTGCGGTACGAAAAATTTGGTTCATCCATAATCATCGTAGCTGTGCATGTTGTGTATGAGTGTACCCCCGTCACCATGGCAACGGGTATGCGGTCTAATCTGACTCCTCGTGTTGGTACAGAGAGTACACTCTGTAATAATCACGGTGATCGCATACCCGGCGCATTCCCGTAGGTCAGATACCTGGGCTTTTGTCGTTATATTCATTTACTAGATGACGCCCGCAACAAAGTTATACAAAAATTAGTTTATTGCTATGCTTTGGCGCGGCACGCAATTGGAGAAATGGCTCGGAGCCCCATAGAAAACCGGCGTGAAACAGCGCGCCGCTATATTTCGTCGGATGAGAGACTTCACCGAAGATCCAACTTCCCTACCCTTTAATCTTGCATAAAAGGCCGGATACGCACTTGTTACTCCACAGATGTAACAAGTGTCGATGGTTGATTTCTATCAGGTGACCCGTCTGCTGGTTCACACCTAATTTCTTTTAAGTTCCATAATTAGCCCACCTGATGTCAAAGCTAGTAAATTTTAGTGTTTAGAAGAGGTTTCAGTGTTGTCCACTAACGTCAATTAGCCAGCGGGCAGCTCGTCCATCATTAGCGCACTTGATGTCAACGTTACGAAATTTTAGTGTTTAGTAGAGATTTTAGTAATGTCCACTAACGCCAATTAGCCAGCGGCCAGCGCGTCCATCATTAGCAGTAATTGACGTGCACAATGCGGTCGGACCTGTCCCAGCCTGTCCCTCCACCCGCCGAGGTGCACTCGCGCAAAAAATATAATCTATCGATACTGCACTCCACGTTTTTGTGTGTGACCACCGATGTAATACGACTAGATACTGTTGAGATTCATTTATGGACTGTAATTTCTTTGTCACGGTTAGCGCCACTAAAACTCTTCGGTATGATCTCAGAGCCCGAGGATAAAGGTGTTTTGGGAGTGAGAAGATGCTGTTGAGATGCCTGTTTTTATGACTTGTTTAGTTTTATAATAACTTTATAATATAAAAAAATCATGAACTTTAAGGAAGTTCTGCGAGCCCTGTAGAACTCTACAATATGTAGGTCTGATACCGTGTTTGTCATTCATCATTAAAGAAATTTATTCGTCGAGTGACCAAAATTTTACGTATTTCAGCAAATTTGAAATTACCTAGAAATAAGATAATACAATGCTTTTTCTAAAAGACCTGTAAGTTTTTCAAAATATGTTTAAGACATGTAGGTCTCAAACATAATCGGTCTGACCACCAAAGATTCAAATACCCATTGAACAGTAGGTTTTGTCTCAAAATTCTTAAAATTAAACCTACATAATCTCGAAACAATCGCAGAACGGGTGTTTGTATAATACCTTGTGGTACCTTAGGCCGAATACATTTTACTTTCGAGACAAACATAATATTTTTGTCACAATTTCATATAAGTATGTTAATTAAAACATTAATAACAATTAAGTTATTAGTACTTACACTATTATGTATTCGGTCTTATTAGTTAGTTTCAAACTTTAATTATCTTTGTTTTAACACACAATCTCTGCAATTACTAGCTACATCCAAATGCCATTAATTTAATGTGTTTTATCTACCTTTTGCATATCGGTGGTTATCGAAACAATGCAACTGTGAGAGGCGGTCACACCAAAATGAGCTTTACCCACACGATATAAGTCCTAAAATCGGAGAATCAGTCCAATAATCCAGTCATACGCGTAAGTGAAATAAACTATTCATGAATTAGTCATGAGTATCGACAAATAGTGCGGCTAAAGGTCATAGCCAGGCACCTGTTTGATTGGCTGTCGAGTTGACACGAAAAAACTAGCCAGTCACAGCGAAATACACTGTTCAGTTTTTTTTGCTGGTATAATTGGCGTGACGTCATATATGTTAACTGATATAACTCTAATAGTTTTTGATTTTAATAGCACATTTGTTTGAAAATATCTCAAATTAATTTCTAATTACATGTAACACAAAGTTTAAGTGTTGCTTAAATTAATAATGATTTCATTTTATTAAATATTTTTAATAAATCTATTGTACCATAAACAACAAAATATCTCATCAAAAGTATTTAAACCAAAATACCCCAAGCAGTAATTTTTTGTTTCAACTCAAAATTAAAAAAAAATCGGAAGGTTCTATTTCCAAACGGCGCGGGAAAGCGGCGCGGGCGATGGCCGGCTCCGCCCCGCCCCGCCCCGCGCCCCGCCCACTCGCGCCAACTTCGCTCCGGTGCGGAAAGTGGAAAGCCTAGTGGGGAGGCTTGAACTAGCGGTTACTAGGATTTTACTAGTGTTATCTGATTGTAATATGTTACTTATAATTATTATTATGATAGAAAATATATATCCGCTTATAATTATAATAGAGTAGTTTTTTTAATCGATAATAAAATAATACCCGAAAACTGTTCATATTGTACAAACAGGGTTGTAAGGGTATTAATTAAATTGTCGAAATTATGCAAAATGTTTATTGCGTATACGGTTAAAACACTGGGTTATTATGATGTTCTTTGCATTAACTACTAAAGATTAAACAATATGATTTATGATGTAACATAGAGATCACTTTAAAAGCCACTACTGCTTGAAAATATTCTACAAATTTATATTTGCACATTCATTAGACCCATAACACGAATTCTGGACAGCTACATAAGGTTGTCTGGTAGAGATTGCTTAGTGGCAAAAAGTGCGCCTTTTGTACATCATTTATTAATAATAGATTTTCTTGAATCATTTGCATGTATTTTTGGTTTAAAATTAAAGAGAATTTATCTATATAAATACGCGAGCGAAAAACTTTGTACCCTATTTTACGAAAGACGCATAGATGTAAAAGCGTGAAATTTCTCCCAGTGATAGTTGATATGGAGTAGGAGCGTGGAATACTAATCATATTTTAAAATATGCTTTTTTCTTGTATATTTTTAATTAATGGGACGCTACGCACACTACAATATTTTGACATGACACGATTATGACACACAAAGAGTATGTCTCTTTTGTTTATATGTTTATTTATAACCTATATATTTTATAGTATCTATTTTATTTAATAATTATAACATTATTATTATTTATTATTATAATTA
>JAOTAV010040599.1:0-18089 GCA_026546445.1 Cyclargus thomasi
TTCCCAACCTAGTTTTTTCTTTCTCTAATGTATGTATTTTTATAAGCAAATAAAGAATAAATAAATAAATAAATATAACATCTTGAATATAAATATTGTTTACCTGAACCTGTGAACTGAATAACTGAAGTACTTAGTAAAAAGAAGTTTATTAAATGAATATAAAAAAGTATAGATGCTGTATCAAAAATGTATATATGTACAATCAGGGAATTCGAAACAGATACAGATCGTGGATCTTTGTAAATTGGTCGCCTTATCTAGTAGGTGGGTCAACTGGCTCTCTTTCGATTTCCCCCATTATACTAGAAAGCTTATTATTTTGCTTTGATGTTTAAGTTTCATGTTGATTACATTTCAAATATACGGAACCATCCGCAAACGAGTATTTAACCTGTAATATTATTTATTGTTTATGCCCGTCACACACGTCCAAATATTCAGTAATAGTATTTACAGCTGCTGTTTATCAATCATTGTTTTCATAATAGTTTGTAACATTAGACTTTAGATTCTCTCAAAGATAAATTTAAAGAGATAGGTATTTTAACTGTTGCTTCTCAATACATTTTGGACAATGTAATGTACGTTAAAAAAAATCTTAGTAAATTTAAATCTAAAAATGATAATCACTGTAGAAACACTACAAATAAGCACAAGATAGATTTACCAGTGATCTTAAATGAAGTAAGTAAATCTTTTAAGGGTCAATGTATAATTTTATTGTAATGCCTTTACAATAAAATCTAGAAAACGTTAAAAAAGTCGTAAAAGAGCTTACTATAAAATTCATGATTTTATTAACGATAGCACATCCTGGGAGTAAAATGGCTGCTTGCTAGGCTGCTTGTGCATAATATTGAAAGTCTTGACTTACAATTATGTAACTTTGTTTTTTTTTATGATTTGATAAACTAGTTTTACAATTATTTATGTAACTAAAAACAATGATTGTTTGTTACATTAGCTTTAAGACATAATATTGTTATTTTCCATCTACTAGTATATATCCGTATTTAGGTTTCTTACGCCGGTTCTTCTCGCCGGGTTAGGGACCGGTTCGGGACCGGTGGTAGGCACCGTAGTTTCGACATTCAGAAAGGGTACTTCATGTACTTATTTTGAATAAAAAATTTTGATTTTGATTGATTGAGCTATAGATAGAAGACCTTTGGATCGCACTGGAGAGGGTGCAGGTTTAAACATCGGTGGAGGCGTGTACCAATGAGACATTTTCCGATCTCAAGTACATAATACGGATGCTCATTGTCGTGGAACATGCTTCGACACAGATGAGCCGGCTCGACCGAAGTCATACCACGGCCTCACTAAAAAATGGCGTGAAACGGCGTTGTGCTGTGTTTCGTTCTCTGAGTGACTTTACCCGGTGGTCCAACTTCCTTAATCCCCTATCTTTATTCCCATTCCCTATACCCTCATAAAGGCTGGCAACATTGACAATCTTCGGATGTCACGAGTGTCGATTATCCCCCTAAATATCATAAAAAAGTTAGTGCTTTGAGTAAACCAATAGTTTTAGTATAGGTATAATTATATCATCAGCATAGTACTTTGTTTTTATGCCTATTAATTATAATTTTTTCAACAAAAAAAAGTTGATTCTAGAATTCAATTTGACTTGTTATAGAAGCTTAAAGAACTAAAATTTTTGATTGGCAAATTCTTTGAACCAGCCATGTCGACGCAGTTATGCAGTCGACTTGGCTGGTTCAAGCCGTTAGCCGACACACACATGCACGTTAGTGCATGTGTGTGTCGGCTATTACAGTGACTTCATTGCATACTTTTTATTACACGGTAATTGATTTAACCATGAATTTGTTAGCGTGACGTTCAATTTTTTCTTTGATGCAACAAAAACTACTGGAATAAGTATGTCCGTCTCTTCTCATTTATCTCTGTAATACTTACTAGTACAGAGTACAGTATAATTCTATTGTAATTTATGGTTACAATACTTTATGTAAATATTGTTAAAATAACTCTGTGAGAAGATATAAAGTCTTATAATTTATTATGCAATTACTTTAAATTTTAATGCGAAATTTATGTCTTATTTTAAATAAAAATTTTAATATTATATATACAAAATTTATATTAAATTGATAAACTATGTTTTCCTATAGAATGTTACTCATTGTACTATTATTTTTAATGAATAAAAAGGTGAAATAAGTAGTAGAAAGTGTGTAGAAATGACTTAGTAAGGGCATAGGTATGGTACTTAATGCGGCACAGCGACCCAAACAGTGTCTTGGCCTGTAGTTCTACCATAAGTTTGAAGCCATAGTATTTTAGTTATTTTAGTATTTTATTAGTATTTTAGTATGGCAATTTAGTCCCGCAAGTGACCGCTAGTGGCGCTGTAACATTTCGCCATACCATAGACAAATTATGTTTCCTCTATGGCCATACTAAAAATTTACGTAGTCGCTATCGAGTATCGACATATACAATTGCTTCAAACTCATGATAAAGCCACTTTACTGACACAAGTTCACGCCACAGATAATTTTGCTTCTTGTGTCAGTCTCGTAACTTATAGTTTTTTACGTGGGATGGCTGTTAAACCAACATACTCGTATATGAAATTTATATTTTTGCTATACTTACATTAGGTAATGGCTCTGGATTGGCCACATGAAAGCCGCCAACTTCTATCACATTTGTTGGAATTAAATTTGTCCCAAACAACATCAAGCTGGAGTATGTGAGGAAAAATTTTATTTCCTTTGCCAGCTCGTGCAACGGTGGGATATCATTGAAGTATTTCCTGAGTGTCTGCTCGTCTGTCCTCTGTCCAAGCTTGTACCAGAATTGACAAATAGCGTAGAACACAGTGCGTTCGATTCTCTGATACAACGTAGGATTGGTATCACCGTCTAAGAATGTTAACCGGGCGAAGGAGGGGTTGTATGGTGCTCCAAGTATTTGAAAATGCCAGGGCATTATGATGGTTGTAGACATGGAAACGACGGGCGCTCCTAGTTTGTACGCCAAAGCTAAAGGACAGTCTGTATTAAACTGCTCCACTACAACCACATCAAATTTCATCTTCCTCTTTAGCAGGTTCTGTACTTCTTTATTCTCCAGCAGTATCTTACAGTTGTCGTTGCCAGATGACACGACGAAGTTTACAATCTGCAGAATAGTTAGGTAGTTCCTCTGCATCAAGAAGTCATCTTCCAAAATCTTTATAGTCCCAGCTAGGTCTATGTGATGATAGTTTTTCAGGTCCTTCTTTATTTTGAAAAATGATACATCAGTCACGTTGTGCCCTTGCTGCACTAAAGCTTCTGTCAACGTATTTAATACGATGCTGTGACTCTTTCCTTGAAACGGAAATATCGTTAAAATATTCAAAGGTTTCGTCCCTTCACAATTAACGACTGTTACACATAAAAACAAATATAACAATTTCATTTTCACAACCTATCTGTCTCTAATAACTGAACACACTGGTCATGTAACTGTACGTTAATTAAGCTGTGTAGGTCAGAAGCGAGTTACTCGGCATACAGCTGACTCAGTTCATGTATTGATAATGTTTTTTTTTTAATGTGAACGAGTAAAATTTATAGTAGTTATTACGTACAGGAATTATGTAGACCTTAGAAAATGTAGAATTCGGAGTAAAATTATATTGTTTTCGTACAAAACTGCCATTTTCATAAAAAATTACATAGCATTTGTGTAATACAAATGCTATGCTATTTTATCAGAGTTATACTTACTGCTTATCTATAGACTTAGCCGTTAGTCTCCTTGACCTAAAATATTTATTACTTTAATGGGTCCGCTCCTACAAGTAAACTATTCGTATGTGTTGTTGGTAGTGCTGTTAATTTTTTATTTGTAGTTTGCTTACAAAGTATTTTTATTTATGAGAAAAAAATGCAGTAATTTTAAACTTAATACTACATACTAATTTTTACTCTAGGAATAATACTTTTTATGTTTTTTTTTATATAAACGCTTTAATGGTTATATAATTATATTATTTTTATAAGTTATCATATATTATGTGGTTTTTGGATTTTTATAAATTTTAGAACTAATGCCATTTGTTATCTTTTTATACATTTCAGCAGGAAATGTAGGTATAATGTTTTCTTGAATCTGCTCACATTATTGAATTTTTAATTTTAAAACTTTGTCTAATTTTACTTGCAAATTTTGATACTTCTTAACTTTTAATAATAACATGAAAATAATAGCATCAAATTTAAATTTTTGCTTATGCCTGTCTATTTTTATTGGATCTGCCTAGTTCTTATTGAGGGTGTTTAAAAATATCTGACATTTTTGCGAGTGAGATTTGAAATTCAAAAACATTATTGTGCTCAGTCAGAATGAATGCGTATAATTAACCATTACTTTAATTAAGTACTTAATTACCATTTTTACAAATCTTACAAAACAAAGCAATGTATAAATTAACAAAGTATAATACTAGAACTATTCGAATTTGACTCTTTTTCTTTTTCCTTCTCTTGTTACGATTTCGACTTGTGGCTCGCTCTTGCAGCAGCAGCAGCAACAAGAACAGAATATTTTGTAGAAGGCGAACAACAAAATGTAAATTACAAGGGCAATGAACGCCAAGACATCATAGCCGGCGTTTTGGTACCAAGGTAGTTTCACAGATGTCGCTATAAGGTGAGGCGAGCCGTTGTACCGAGCTACGTATTCTATCCAATAGATGGCGGTTTCTAATGCTGACATCGGTCGGTCGTTCCAAATGCGAGAAACGTGTTTTGCATTTCTCTGCCACCTGAAATAGAATAGTTTGATATGAGAAAGACAATATAATATTGCAAAACTAAATGTTGACGCAGGGGAAAATAATTTTACTTGGCATCTATATATAATTTACTATGGACACGGACACGACAAGAAAGTAAAAAATAAATAAATAATGTTACAAAAAACCCAAAAAACATGTCCGTAGGCCGCACTCTTTAAATAATTAAAATCTATTTAAATACTATTTTGCTGAATCTTTTCCGTTTGTTCATAAAATAGGTATAACACGAGTAGGTTTACTTGACTTATAGCGTAAAACTTTCTCATAACTTGTTTATGCAGACGTAATATGTTATGCAGATATACTTGAGTACGTCGCGTTAGTGCTATGTCCCAGTTTCTAAAATTAACAGACTTGAATAAATTTTACATTCTTAGTTTAGTTCAACAAGATAATCTCTTCTTCTTCTTCTTCTTGGCTTATGCCTCCCCGTTTAGGACAACAAGATGATATTTTTATTTCGTAATAAGAGCCAAATATTAAAGGTATATTTGATGTCTTAGTGACGGATATAAGTCCATTGTCATAATTGTAAATTTTTTGAAGTTCCAAGGCAAATTAAGACTATTAAACCTATTGACTATTGAATGCATTACAAATGTACAAAAGTACTTACTACGTTTACATACATAAATGCTAAAACATCCAATGCATTTTTAAAATAGCAATAGAAATGGAAGATCCGATCAAATGTTTTAATAAGAAATGTAGTTCAATTGATTAAGCCCCCAGCTCAACAATATTCTTATTGTTTGCCAGGAAACATGCCACAGCAATCTTTTATCTTTTATGAATAGAAGTAAAGATCGGCCTACATACTTCTTAAGTTCCGTTTCCGTTTTAAATATTTGCTTTCAAGTATAGATATTATTTCCCTCCATTATTGAATATTTATATAATCCAACGAGACAGTAACTTTACGATCACTTTAGAGCAATAATGAATATAAGGTCGATTTATTATTAGTGTTAGCATCCAGGCTCGTAACTAGGTTCGACGCCCGTGGCAAATTCGTTTTCGTTGCACTGTGTCAAACCAACACAAAAACACGTCAAGCGGTTATTGTTTACGGGGGCTAATCGGGGGGCCCGTGGCATTTTTCCGGCTTGCCACCTTGTAGTTACGCCACTGTTAGCATCATATATTGCTGATATTTCATATTTTACAACACGTGTTTGTTTCATTAGTAGGTGTTGTGCTTATTTCATTAGTAGGTGAAATGTTAAGTTTCATATGAATTATATAGATTAAAAATACTGTATGTAATTTTTTTTTTACAAATACATATTCTATCCCAATCAAAATCGCAGTCTCTCGCGCGTCACCTGTCCATAATTATGGAATTTCCGCAAAGCTTTCTAAAGCTATTTTAGTAATGAATTATACTAAAACAAAGAAATTGACATGAGCCACAATCGTGCGTGTATATTCTAGCGAAAAAATACCGCAGGTTTTTTGAAACTTCCTTCCTCTCTTCTTTCCAAATCTTTTCGATTCCTCGGTTTGTGTTACGACATCAAACTTAGGGTTGAATCATTGTACTTAGTTACACACTATACATGTTTGGAGAATTCTTCTAGAATTGTGTTCCGTGTGGGCGATTGTTTGTTAACTTTATTTATTTGGGCAGTGGTTCTTTGTTAGTTTTCCCCTTGGAGTGATATTGGGGTTGTGACGTCAGCTGTAGGTACCTACTGAGAAATTTGACGCAAAACTATTGTGAAAATTCGTCGACGACACGTGTAGTAATATCCGGAAAATAAACTTTGTACATCTCGAAAGTATAAGAAAATTGTTGAAATTTGATTTATCAATTTCGCTTACCACGCGGAAACAGTACATTTTTCCAGAATAAAAAGTAGCCTATGTCTTTCTCCGGGGCTCCAAGTATGTTCATACCAAATTCTAGCTAAATCGATTCAGCGGTTTGGGCGTGAAGTGGTAATAGGCAGACAGACATACTTTTGCATTTATAAAATGATTATTGATTGTTGAATAACAAATTAGTATAGGCGTACTTACTCTGGGTCTAAAACATCGTTGATGGCATCCATGAGAAGTTCTTTCGATAAAGCCTCATAAGGCACCACGGTCCCGAAACCTGCGTCTACTAGCGCAGCAGCGTTCCCATATTGATCTCCGAAGAGTGGTATGGCGATGACTGGTACACCAGCGTCTAGTGCTTCTATCGTACTCAGGATGCCAGCATGGGATACAAACGCCTTAACGTTGTCGTGTTCTGGAAAGGATATGTGAAATTGTTAAGACTTAGACGTAAAATGAGTTACAACTACTTAAAAGATTTAGTACATTATTTTCACATACATTTGTCATGTATGAACAATATAGTTATACATATTATATTTTTAAAGGTATGTTGTCAGAGGTGCTATAAGCAGGAAATCACGAAGACAAAGTTTATTGTCGGGTGTTATTCCACTACTTAAGACATTTTACACAGTAATAAAAATATTTGAATTCAGAACTCCTTAATTTTTTTGCATTTCGTTTGGTCCATAAGCGGCCTATTTCGGCAGTAGGTAGGTATCTGGGTATACTACTCAATTAAGTAAAACGACCTTTTGTATATTTTATTTCCTGAGCATATCGATTTTACGTAAAAAGGATTGAAAGTACAATGTTAGACTCGGAACGTATTCCGTTAATGTTTCAAGGTTGATCAAACCATCGGGTCTTATTGTTACAGCCTCCACTTAGGACTTCTGAAGGGGTGGGCTGTGTTTGTGCTTCTATTTTGTTATCACTTTTTGCTTAATTTGCTAAATATTCAACTACTTTTAGTAGGCCTTCGAAATCGGGAACCGCGGTCATAGGAGTTAGGACATAATATGTAAGGAGTCAAGCCTCCGGTAAATATACTCATTCGATAAGACAGAGCGCAAGCCCTATTTCACGCCGCTTTTCTGAGAGGCCGTGGTATTTCTTCGGTCAGTTCGGCCCATTCGTGCCGAAGCATGACTCTCTCACAGCAAAAAGTATTCGGTTGAAATAAATACTAAAACTCTAAAATCAAAAGTTTTCGTTAAAGCAATTTAACATCTTATCATCATGAAAGTCGCCGATACTCACTCAAGATATCCATCTGGGGAAGCCATTTCATGGTCATGACGTTTCTCGGGAGGTTCTCTACTTCTTCTCCGTCCCATTTCCACAGAACTCTGAGTGGTAGTTTTCGGAATGTTGCCAGTAGAACAGCGAGTTTGTCAGCCGGTAGCGTTGAGTCTTTTACCGTGGAGCCGAGGTTCACGTAAATGACTCCGTGTTCGGCTTCGTTAATGAATCTTTGGATTTCCTGGAATATTTAAAAGGTTTTTTAAATTTCAACAGAAGTCTGTTAACCGTTAATCCGGTATTCTAAATACAGGCTCTATAAAATCGGCGATGATAGTTGATCGTGTGATCGCTTATTCACCATGATCACCGTGCAATTTTATGAAGTACTTTGTCAGTAAATTGATCATAGAGGGCGATGGGCGATCAGAAGCGAGTATGCCATGTACACGATCGTGCTCACGGCTCATGATTTATAATCGTCAAATTATGAGCCACAATAATGTCTGATTTGTACGTAAGCGATCGGTGACACATTTGATACAGTATTAATTATTTTTATCATTCTAATCTAGAATGTAGCCTTGACCTCTTTTGTGGCTTTAGATCACTATCTATTTATAAACAGATCTTGTATTTGGATAGCAGCAGTAACGGGGAACTAAATTGCTTTGACTATTTCCTCGAAAGTCTTTTAGGGAATATTTGTTAAAAGAGAAGTGCCTGTCAATCGTTTTAATAATGTCTTTTCGATTCCCCAAAATAACAACCAAATCTCTTAATATTCATATCCTAATACTGGAAATTTCCAGCAGTTGAAGCTGTTAAATAATTGTAGAAAGTCTCGGAACTCGGAAGTCATAACGGTTGTGTTGGCTGAGAGTACGGTTACGTGTTAGTTGCAGATACCGTGACCATGGCCGCTAAGTTGTCAACATCATCATCACCTTTATCATCATTCCTAGTAATTTTGATAGTAGCAGTCTTAGTAACTGAAATAGACATGTTTGATGTGTTCGTTTGCATTTTCTACATTATTCATGCACATTTAGTATTTATTTTGGTTTGTAGCAGAATCCCAACACAAATAATTAAGTTATCATTGATTAACAAGTGCATTCACTGATGAGTGAACGAAATTGTTACGTAATATAAAGTAATTCTATTCTAATACATAAAGTATTTCTAAATGCTTAAAAAAATAATTCAATATTTAATTGAAGAATGTATGTAATTGACATTTAGGAATTTAGGAGGGCTTATTTATTTAAAATCATTTACTACGTACTCGGTTAGTTTTTTTTTATAAATAAATAACAATTAAAAGAATAACCTAAATTTTTTATGTTGTTAATAAATATGCGCTGTAGTTACATATCTACCTAACTGCTTGTCAGTGATGTGATTGTTTCATAATAACGAAATTCAATCACGCTACTATTGTTTACAAAACGACTGTACATAATCACAACGTAATCAAATAAACAATATACCTATACAAGAATATCTAATACAGGTTTGTCTGGCTATACCTAGGCGTTAACTTTCTTAATATAATCGATGACACAAATTTAACACGAATAGTTAAAAATGTTCGGTGCAAGTAAAATTAGACCACCAGATTAAATTTTCGATTTCTAGGCCAATACTTGCGTCATGAATGACTTCTACATACAAAACTCACCGTCGGTATTATTTTGGGTGGTCGCAAATGAATTCCACCGATGTCAACCACATTGTCTGACCTCGCGACACCTCCGAACACAGACGGGTGAGAGTTCACGAATACCAGACTGGAATTTGACGCCAAATTTTCCAGCGACGGCAAGTTGTCTCCCAAGTATTTGTAAAGGTAAACATGATCAGTCACTTGAGATCCGATGTAGTATACCCAGTTGGTGATATGGTACAGAACGTAGCTCTTGAGCCGGTCGAAGAACCAGGGGTTTTTGCCGTAGGGCAGCAAGGATTGGGGGACGGAGGCGGAGTTGAAGTTTACACCCAACCTGTTGTAATGCCACGGGTGCAAAGGTTGCGGGTTGAATGCGATGTAAGGCACACTCAGATTCGCCGCGAGAGCGATAGCACAGTCACTATTGTACGATTCTACGATAACGACGTCGAATTTAGGTCGAATCCGTATCATGTGCAGTACTTCGTTATTGTTCATCAGCGTCCTGCAGTCGTCGTTGCCGGCTTTCGTCGATACTAGCGTCTCGAACGGCACCCGCGAAATCTCGTTCGGTATTACAGATTCGAACGACAGACCCTTGAGCGTCGGTTTGTCACTGAGTAGTACGTCCTTGTAGGACGCCGGCGCGTCGGGCAGCTGGAAGTGGCTGACGAGCGTCACTTCGTGCTTGCGGTTCGCCAACTCTCGAAATAATCCTCGATAAGTGAGATAATTATTCCGGTCTAGCGACGGGAATACGCCGAGTATTCGGTACGCGTCGCCGGCGAATATATGCCCGATAATAAACAGAATAATATATTTCGCCATATTGACGTTCGCGTTTCGCCGCGCTGCGGTTACTAGTGCGCTTACGTACCAATAATAGGTGGATGAGGTAACGTCTGACGGTGCGGTTGTGGCGTAACTGTCCAAAATACACCATGACGCCATGGCTGCGAATGTCATTGAACGTGACCTCGACTGTGTAGGGAGCCCTTTGTTTACGTTTCATTGCTGTGTGAGACATTCGTATGTTTACAAACAATTTGATAATGCGCTATTATTTAATACAAATAATAATTAAGTAACTACCTAATTAATGTGTAATAATGATAAGATTTTACGACTACTTAAGATTTTAGTGACGGTAATGTTATTTCAATGTTCTAATAGTAAAAGAAAATTACTAAGTGATGTCTATAAATAAGTAATTGGTAAGTACATGTAAGTATGATAACATTATAGTTTATAATACATATATACTTTTATTTACGAATGTGTTTGATAGGCATAACAACTTAATAATACTTGACACATTACGTTGCAGACTTTCAGTTGCTTTTACTTATTGGCAGGGTATTATTATATATAGCCTGCCAATAATTAAAAGCAACCAATAAAATCTTATGGTAAGAGGTTGTAATAAAAAATATATTGCTCATACTCCTTACTCTTTTATTTTATTCAAACAGATAACAAATCAATCCTTTCTAGATAGAAAACCTCGACTACTCCATCACATTTGTCGAAGCATCATCCCTCCTTATAAAAACGTAATTACGGGAACTTCTCGCCACTTAAATATAGATTTACCCTTTTGATGGTGCGGAGGTGAGATCCATCATATCTCGATTGTACCTTCTCAATCAATCCCGGAGATAGCTCCATTCATTTTTCACGTCTGACAGGTGTTTAGGAATCGTTTAATACCTTAAAAGCAGGTGACGGGGTAATTTTCACTAATTGATCGCTATTATGGATGACAATTATGAATATTAGTATTTATTAATGATATTATTTTTGTGTTAGAACTTGTTTGAATGAATAAAAAAATACAATGAAGTACAGTGTACTTAAGGTGTAAGAACTAACCCCCTTATTCATAAAAATATTTACACAGTGTTTAGCTAATCAAGATTGGCAGTCCTTTTCTGAAATATTGAAAACGTCACACGACAGAGGGGGAACAGCAAATCCTGGGTATGACGACAAACTTTTATATTTACTATTTTAATTCAAATTTAGGGAGGCTATATTACCTCTTCATTCCAGGTAGTTATCGGCCAAACCAACTTTCATACATTTTGGTATTATGAGCCCTAATTGCCAGATAGGTTAGCAGTCACGCGACACTGGTCTAAATTTTATAACACGTAAATACCGTAATTATATGTGCGTTGGCTGTTTTATTAGATGAGTGATATAAATATTTATAACCCAAGAACAGCATAATATTAATTATTGCCTAGAGCACCAGCTGCCAATATTGATGCTTTGAAACTGGGATGAACTCAGAGACTAACTTCAGCTATGCTTAGCGAAGCGTGAGTTTTCGCTCCTGTCACAATCATCGTTCACTAGTTTATAGTTTCGGTTAATCAATTAACATTGTTTATAGTATTTAAAAATAGGAGAAATTTCTTCAATGAAGTATCTTGCATGCTTAGAAAAAAGTTGGACTTGGAATACGAGGATTAAAGACTAGGAGTTTGGGGAACTTTTGCTGTCATCGACTATAGACCGCGCGCGGATCCTGGACCAAATAAAAGTGGATACGCTAAATCTTGCGTGGTACATTACTTACAGAAATAACACGACCCAAAAAGCGCTATTGAATTATGTAAATTCCTAAGATTTGTCGTCATCAAAACATTTCAAATCTCTTTCTAATTTATAATAAAAAACGAAGGAAATTATCTAAATAAAAATCTGTATAACAATAAAAGTAATTTAATAATTAACTATAGTAATTTAGATGCTATTGATCCAGGAGACGAAGGAGGTAGGTTACTCGTGCGTAAGCCGCCGGGAATCCAACTTCGCAACCTGCGGACGCTCCGAAAGAAGTCACTCCCACCTGAAAACAAAAGCATGTTTAGCTCCCATAGCTCCCATGACAATTTTTTTGGAAGAAAGACAACTCAGAAGCCACTAAAATCTAAGACTACAAGAATCAAGTTTACTCAATTTCAAATTTTATCTGTCTCGTATACACGCAAAACAGAAATTTCATCAAGATATAATTATTTTAGATATTAACCCCAGGATATGATGATTTGCTTAGTTTTTAATGTTCTTCATAAAAATTGCCTCTGCATTTCTCGTTTTTGTCCAACACCAAAAAGGGGCTTACCAATATTTTCTGTCCATTGCTACTGACAGCGAGGGGACCGCCGGAGTCTCCAGAGCGAGTGCCCCGATCACCTTCACCGCTGGTGCAGATATTAGTGTCTCTCACGAAGCCTCCGTACACCGCGGCGTAGAAACCATTGTCAATAATAGGCAGGTTGACGGAGCTGACTCGCTGGCTAGTACCGATGCCTGATCCTGAAATTCTCCATGAGTTGTGGACAATTCTCTCAGTTACCGCTTACATTTAATTTATTTATTTCCTATGAATTATAAATGAGACGAGCTGTGCCCTGCAGTGCTAATCGTGAAAAAAGTAGCTATGTATCAATCCAGAGTACCGGTTACGTAAAGAAGCAACAAACATAAACACAACTTTCGCGTTGATAATAACATAAGTAAGATGTTCAAACATGTTTTCCCTCGAAAGTCATAGTTTGATCAGAAATTGAAGCTTTAAATTAACAGAACTTAATTTTATTTAATAACACCTTTACTAATGAACTAGTAGATTTTAATATGGATTGCGATAAAAGACATAAATTCAAACATGGTAGATAAATACATACAATATTTCAGACATTATTAATGTAATAACGACCATGCCATTAATGTATTTCACGAAAATATAAATGAGTAGCGCTCCCTAGCGAATACCTTCCCAATAATTCTCATATTTCCGCACGTATCCCGCTATCCCATCAGGATATAAACAGGTACCGCATAATGTTGTGTTGCTGTTATCTATATGTTTTTTTGGGGACGAGAAATGATCTTATGCATCATCTAATTGGGGCAACCGGGGTATGTGGGACTCCCTGCGGCCGATGGTTAGTGGCCACAGCTGTACCCACTGTAAGAAAAAAGGCGTAATGAACGCTTATGACATTTCCATACCTTTTGTTTGACGATTCTATAAAGAAGCGAAAAAGTTTAGATCTTGGTAAACCACCTGGTTATAATCTATACCTACTTTCATACTTATAGTATGAATGTGAAAGTTACTGTGTCTGTCTGTCAACCCATTTCAATTGGTATGAAGGAAGGGTATGTGAAGGCCCGGGAAAGAAAATAAGATACTTTTAAACCGAGAAAATGTACCGTTTATATTGCATAATTTTATATTCCCCTAATTAATAGGATGTAAAACTTTAATCCTCTTACCCATATCAAACTCGTTAATGAATTCATGACAATTCATAATGTATCGTTTGATTTTATTTATCTATGGTTGTAAAATATGATGTGGGACTAAACTTAAAATAGAATGATTTGTTATTATCTACTAGATTAGCTAAGAACGTCATATTTATCGTTCTAATCTCTGTAGATAATTTAATTAAACAATGGAAATCGAATAATTTTCGCCATCATTACAATATATTTCTGTCCTAGGTTGTCTGTCCTAGGTATGTAATATAAATGATAGGTATGAATTTGAGTACCTAGAACCCTTAAGATTAGAGTATCTTTTTCTGTGGTTTCAGAATTTGTAATCGCTTAATACGACTTCAACTTACCATCTACAGTTAGACCGTATACCGTAGCCAGGCCAGTTACTCCAACGAAGAGGTTGGATGCTCATTTCCACTTGAAAGTGCGATTGGCTGAATAACATCTGAAATTGAATATATTTAAGACATAAGTGGAGAAATCCGGTAGCTAACATTTAAAAATTTGCAGAATTTTTGCGTCAATTGGAGGACACAAAAATGGGAAACAAAGGACACGATAAATGATTTGAAATTAAATTAATGTGGCTTTGATGTGTAGATAATTAAATAGGTAATTTACATGATATGTTGTAATTTATTAAAGTATAAAATTAGTATTTACTCAAAGGTTGTAAAAATGTTAGTTATCTGCTTCTTATGTCTTCAATTATCTATTTGAGAAATTAGTATGTTAATGAAAAATCTGATGATTATAAATGTTTAATTTTAGATTTATGATTTCATCAATTTTATCAACTCAATTCCATAATCGAAATATCCGTACAGTTTGAGTAATTAAAATCGTTCCTTTGTGACATTGAGAGTAGTGTCTGGTAGTGTAGCTTGACCACAACCGCTGTAACGCGTCCTAGGAACGTGGGACGGGCAAGATATTTGAGTTCACACGAGACCAATATAAGCTAGACGTATGTTACGATATCATTTGACAGTTTTAAGCTAAAACTGTTTAGAGCCAAGAAATATTAAAATGTTCTATTTTAACGAATAGCACTTATGAACGTCGTAGTTTTACTAGCGTTTTTTTTCATTAAAATATATAATATATAATATATATTAATATATATAATAACCGGCCAACTTCAAAATTATGTTCCTCTCATCACGAGATAACGCATGACCTATCTTGGAATTTAGTCTCATATGTACATACTACTGCCGTCGGCGTTGACAGCCGGTTACCATGTCAACCATTCCCCGTTTTGTCGCGTTATTACCCAAGGCGCGGTATAGCTCTTGTGGTCAAGCTATAGTTAAAATGGCTAACGCATAAAAATGTATATAAAATAACGGACAAATCGAAATAATATCATATTAAGTTGTTGACAAACCTTTTGAATAAATAGATAAAGTTGTGCAGTTTACCTGTCAAAGTGACAGCTGGAATGCGGAGAGCGGCGATGTCGTTAGCTGCAGTGCTCGGTTTCCAATCGGGGGGGGACGGCGACATCGTTGGTCACGCATACGCTGGCCGCCACTGAAGAGGGTGTTGGAGCCGAGGACGACGGTTTAGGACTGGGCGGACACGGTACCGTTGTCGCAGTGAGCCGCCGTCACCAAGCGGGTGGGCGATATGAAGGAGGCACCGCAGACGGAGTTGAAGATAAAGAGGATATGGATGACTAGACTAGCCTGAAAATATTGGCACTTGCTTACGTAAAGGTCTATAAAAGTATTTAAGTGTTGATTATATTTTGAACTAGCTGTTTTCCGCAAATATTTTTATATATGATCATCACATTTTTACAACTGTCGAGGAGTAATAAAAAAATTGATTACTCCTCGGCTTCTATTGGTCGTTGCGTGGTGTTATATAGTCTATAGTCTTTCTCGATAAATAGACTAACCAACACAGAAAGAATTTTTCAGTTCCGGCCTGTGTTCATGGGATTGGCGCATTTAAATAAACAAATTTTTAAGCTTTATATCAGTATTCTATTAGACACATTTCTATTTGTGTATTTGAGAATCAGCTAAGTAGATTTGAATGTGTGTAATTTCAGTAAAATGATAGGAGTTCATGTGATTTTTCTGGCTGTAAACACGGTAGGTATATAAATTATATTACATTTATTATATAAATTATATTACAATTTTTTTAATAGGGTTCGGGTTCTCGTTAAAAATAATTAAATATGTAATAAGTACTTATTTATACCAATTGGTTGAGATTAATACCCTAAAATTGTTTTGAATATACTAAAGAAGATCCTCGATAATTATCGTGTAAATATCTATATAAGTTATAGTTTTGAAGATGTTCAAGTACAAATGTCATTGAAACGAATAAAAGATCAATATTAAATTATGTCGAAGCGGTGTGCCATCTCCTAACAAAATTTATTGACCTTCCCGGATCAAATCCCCGGTCAACCGCTCCCCTTAAGTTTTTATAAAGTGTCAGGTAAGCTTATTCCGTCTTAGAAATATTATACAGGAGAAAAAGGACGTCATTCCATTTCAAAGGTAAATGTTACCTCATATCTAAATAATATTTCGAACTCACTTACTACATCTAATAATGTAGTAAGTGAGTTCGAAATATTTCATAGAACATTTTTATAAAAAAAAGTGACCTTCAGCTCTGGTTCCAGTGTCGACTGAAACCAAAACCGAGACCCCTTAAAAAAATAATATTAAAAAATCTTTATTAAAAGTTATTGGAACCGTAAAAGGGCTTTTAAACTTAAGTTCTAATGATGGTTTAAAAAAGTAATCTGGAAATAAGAATGAAAATGTCATCTATAGTTGGTAGAATAAATATTTATTAATTTTGGAACATCGTGTTAATGAACATAATTATAGAAAGTATATTAAGCAGTATTTTGCCCTTTATTGTGTTGTCCATTCTTTTAGAAATAACATGATTTAAATTATAATAACGCTTACGCGTAACAATGCGTAAAAAGATATGAAAACCGGCTAAGTGTGAGTTGGACTCGCGCACGAAGTGTTCCTTCCCAGTATAGAGTTGGGAAAACGTATTTCTGATCGTTTTTAATTTTAACACTCTAGTTATTACCGTTCTTGAGACAGACAGACGTATCCGTCTGTCTGTCTCACGACGAACAGATGGACAGACATCGAAGTCTTAGTAATAGGGTCCCGTATTTACTCTTTCGGTTGGTAACCCAAAATCAATAAAAAGAAGCATATTGTCAACTAGCATTAGCACGTGGCTTGGCTTGCGTGGATTTCAATAATCGTGTGATTAATAAACGAATTTTCTCCCCTTTTGGGAATATTTCACAAAACGAAAAGTAAGTAGTATAATTTCTTCTCCAAACACTTTCAAATATTAAGTCCATGCCAAAAATAAAATCAATTGTTTGCTTCGTTTTGGGATTCCAGGAAGGACAAACAAACTTTCCCATTTATATTATGTGACGACCCTCGGGACGTGAGTACGTCGCCCTCCCGTTCCCGTCTCGATGGTTCCCGAGCAACACTACAGTTTCCGAACGTTAAGCTTCGGTCTAGCCGAAAGAATCGGCCAGAAACGGTCCGAAACCGAAACTGAGGCCAATACTGTAATGTCCTTTGTTTATTTCACTCGCCTTTATAAATATTACTATCTAATCGACACTTAGATTCACGAGGACTGAAGACTTATCGCAATGTGTTTTTTTGCTAAAAAGTGTTACTTTAATTATTTGGTTACAGTTTCATTATAAAGGCCTCTTTGAGCATGCATTTAATTGTTATTACCTGGCTCGACCGGAGTGATACCACGGCCTCACAGAAAACTGTCGTGAAACAGCATTGTGCTGTGTTTCATTCGGTGAGTAAGTTTACCGATGGACCAATTTCCATAATCTCTTATCCCTATTCCCTCATAAAGACCGACAACGCAATATCGACTCTTTTGATGTCGCAAATGTCCACAGGCGACGTCAGTTGCTTTCCATCAGGTAACCTGTCTGATCGCTTGCCCCCTAAATATCAAAAAATTAAAATAAAATCAGTTCGCATGTTAAGCTGATTTTATATATGATATGCCGCTGTCAAGATTGTATAACACTGGTCAACAAAACAAAAGTTTTTGTGTGTAACATGAAGCTTTTGTCTAGTTATGTTTTGAACAAGGATAAAGATAATAGAAATGAAATCAAAATGTTCCAAATACGAATACTTTTTTTGTAATTCGATTTTTAAA
>JAOTAV010040610.1:0-18087 GCA_026546445.1 Cyclargus thomasi
AAATATTATTAGGCATGTATTATTATCTACTAAATTGTTGTTGAGCTTTCGTTTTATAGCTTAAACTTTTAAGAATCGGGATATACCCACCAACAATCAAACATATAATAATGCAAATGTAATTGTGAAGTAACAAAAATAAAAATAAATTTAAACAAAATAAAGGAAGCAGCATTTTTTCACACATTATCACAATAATTAAGAAACATAATTAAAAAAAATTGCAAGCGAAAACACCAACTTATGTAAGATTTCATTCATCTGGGTGCGAGCAAACAGATGAAATTAAACGTTTGTTTAAAATAAGAACAAATTTAAATTAAGAACACATTTAAATACCGAATATCGCTCAGCATGCAAAGCGGGTAAATTACCTGTCAAAATAGAGTAAACTTCCAAAGCAAGTCCGTCCACACTACGCCGCGCGCACTCAGTAACTGTAGACTCACGAAATATCGCACTATCTTTTGCTTTCCGATGATGCAGCAGCTCCTGAATTATTACAGTAACACGTTGAGACACTTGCGCCGTCACCAGTAACGATGCCAGGGGTAGACAACCATTTTGGTTAAAGAAGAATATGAATTAGTCAACTAGTCAACAATATAATAAAAAAAAAACAAATTGAGCTACTTTATTTACTTCGCAATGGCGTAAAGTACGTTGATAACGTTGTGCATATTATTTATAAAACGACATCTTTCTTAGGTTGTTAAATATTTTGCTGAGGTAGAGCAGAGAGAGAGCAAGAGCTGCAACTAGATACATTGGTTATTTTGCATTACCTAAACTGAGTTGCTAGGGGATAGTAAAATGAATATTGTGTTCCTTGAATATATGCAATGTAATAAGAAACAAAAATTCTAAATCCTTGAGTTGGATATTATGTATGCATGGAGTAGGTTGCCCGTACTCCATGTGCTAAAATTGACGTTAATAATTGATTATGTTGATTAAAAAAATATTAAGCTTATATATTATAATAATTACACAACCTTGCTTTAAAATTGTCTTTAATAATTTTCAAAGGCTTTTTTCGTTACTGGCAATCAAGGACTTTAGTCCGTATCAAATAATGTAGAGTTTACGATTATCTAAATTTAAAGAAACTTTAAGTTTATGTAAACAAAATATTTATTTCGGAAAACCAAAACCGCTTATAATTATAAGAACAGAATCTACATACCTATAGTATGTATGAGAAGGCCAATAATATGGAATTAATAAATCTTCAGATTTTAAGAATTTTGAGAAACCTCAAGTTATCGAACAATTATTATTATTCTAAATACCTTATTACAATGGCGAAAATGTAAATAAAATAAATACATAAGTGCAAGCCGCGTATAACTAACATTTTACAACCTTCGAGTATATAGACACTAGCAATTACAGAAGTGTTGTTTGGATTATTGTCGATTAAGACGGATAGTAATGGGGCGGTCCAGGCCCCCAGGACACCCCCCTTATATACGCCCATGCATACAAACTGAGGTTACGTTGAAGAAAAATGTCTTCATCAGCCCAAAATTAATTGTGAAATTTCGCAAAATTAAACCTTCGGGGTAGGATTTATCATAACCCTTAGCAGCTGCACATCTACATGCATGCCAACTTTCAGTCCGGTTCACTCAGTGGTTTGGGCTGCGCGAGAGAGTGAATAGATCACAATATTAGGCACTCAGTCGACAGACCTTTGAGTTTTATGTACCATGATGATACTTCGATTAATCCGTCTTTGAGTTGAAATCACACTGAGAGTCTACGCTGCAGCAGAGCATAGCGTCGCGATCCTTCTCGTAGCAATGAAATTATTTTTGTCGAGCTGTATGAAAATATACACGGTGTTAATTCTAAGTGAAGTATGTACTTTAAAAATCACGACATTGGAATTGGATATAGTCCTTACTACAATGTCTACAAAACAAATTATAACTAATTTTGTAGTTTCTAATAATTTAATAGCTACAAAATGTTTATAATATCTACTTAATGATACTTTAATAGCCCGTAAGTGGCCCGCCAAAGAAAATTGAATTTCGTAAAGGTTTTGTAAGCATTGTTAAATCATTTTGGCTGGAGCGCATTAAGTCTTGCAGTCAAAATCAATGTGGTCACGCCATCATTTCGCTATAGGGCTCAAAGGTTAGTATTATGAGTCGCCCTAAGTTCAAATATACTTTATTATTCTTCTTCATTCATAGGTGCAATACTAAAATTATAAATAAAATTAAAAACGGCAAAACCAATTTTGGTGAAAATTGTTATGAGGATGCTTTGAGACCCGGCAACTATATCATTTCCCGGGTACTTTTGACACTGGAAAAATGTTAAAAGCGATGCAGTAATTAAAAAAAATAAATCATGTACAAGTACCTTCTTGAAATTAAATAATGTAGTTTAAAACGAAGTTTAGTTAATACTAACTTGGGATTTTCCAAGATTTAAGTTTGAAAAAACATATAAATTCATTATTTATATGTTTTTTTTATTAATTATTACATTAATACCAGTCATAGAGTAACTATTTAGTTATCTTTCTTCATAGCCTAAAAAAAAGCTATGACAGATATGCACAACAGCTCGACTCTAGTCAAGCAAGTCACACTACTTAAGATTTGGGATATCTCATAGTGTTTTTCATCTTTAATGCTTATAAAAAGTACTATACTATCGATTATTTGAAACGGTTCAATGGTTTCGGCGTGATTGACGTCTAAACTAAAATAGTTACAATATTAGTTTGATATATTTTTATAGTTAATATGTTCTAGTCTATTTCTGAATATTTCAGAAGCAATACTTAAAGTTTGAGCAAAATTCCAGCAATAATAATTTTAGTTTAAGTAAATCCCGTCTGATTAAACTTAGTAATGATAGAGCAATTTTCATTTTTCCCACAGTTGAGTATAACTGTGTTTTCCTCTGGCGTCAACATTACATAAATCAAATTATAGCAAAAGATTGCGCGTGAAATTAAGGTCAGCTCGGAACTGTAACACTTGGCTTTTTCAACGTCTTGCTCTATTTTAGTCTATGGTTAGCTCTTTTTCTTGTTTGTGGTCGACAAGTCATTTGGAACTTATTGGCCAATGTTTTGCGTGTGATGGTTAAAGAGCATGGAATGTTTATCTTCACTACTAATTGTTGTTAATTCTAACAGTTAATTTTAAAGACTAGGGGTCGCCTGTTGTTGAAATTAGACCATAAATATTTAAAACCATCGTGTAGAGGAGCTATAAAAATATAACCTATTCTCATTCAAGCACAGACTTCAATTTGCATAAATGTCTCGTTTCCAGCCGTTAAATTTTATTTAAAAACTTACAGACTTTAACCATAAATAAAGGAATATTTCGTGTATGTCGTATCATCTCAAACAATTGTAGTGTGCGTACTGCGTAGCGTTTTATTTATCAAAAATATGACAGATCAAAGCATATTTTAAAATAATATTATATATTCCACGCTTTTTTTCTCGCTCCTCCTCCATATCAACTAAAATATTGGGAGAAATTTTATGCTTTTATATCTAAGCGATTTTCGTAAAAAGGAGTATACAGTACAAAGTTTTCCGCTTTCATAGATAAGTTAATATTTATGTCCGGGATACATGAAGTTTCAAGGTACGATAACAAGCCAGTATCAGATAGCTAGCATACTAGCAGTTTCTAAAAAGAAAAACTTGCTATATCCTAACTCCACTAAATATATTCTCGTTTATTCCTGTTTTTACTGCTTACATTATTATTACACTTAAATTATTATTGAATTTCATTGATATAAATAATGTATTTTTGTAATAAACACATTTGACATTCAATAAAAATAAAACATTCGTGACCTCATCAGAACCATACATATTTTATAAAACTGTAGTTTTTTGCATAATCGGAGGTTTCAGGACGGGGAAAATGATATTAAATAAAAAAAATAAAAAAAATTGAATCTTAATAGCTTGATACATTAGCTGGATGATAAAGCAGGTATGTCCAAGATTTGTTAAAATTACAATCAAGTAAAAACAAAAAAATACTCCAATGTTATGAAAACTAATTCAAAATATAAGTGGAAGACGCTGGTAACTAACATTATTAAACTACCGTTTTTGGCATAAACGACGGCTTTGGGACCGGAAAAATAATTTGAAATAAAAATTATGAGTACTGAGAGCTAGGATACACTAGCTGGATAATGAAGTAGGTATGTAAGTTATAAAATACGTAAAATTTTTATGAGAAAAATTTGATATTTACTTGAAGCTAGTAAAATGTTAGTTATCCGCTTCTTCCACTTATCTCTTCAATTATTACCTATAGTGCTTTCAGTCAATCTAGGGGGTAGCGGTCCCTCTACTAAAAAATCATTTTTCTATACAAACCGCGATTGACAAAAACGAAGCGACTGCACAACACTTTGTAGTCAATCGCGGTTTTCAAAGAAAATTACAAATTTTTATTGAGGGCTAATTACCTCTACCGCCTATAAGCTTGTCCGAAAGCATTATAGTTACCGGCTTCTATCACTCATGTCATAATTGTTATTATTATTAACAGTTCCTAATAATGGGGCTGACGAAAGCTATCAGTGAGTACAATTTTTGCGAAATATTTTAACAAGTACATAGTCGGTTAGCAATAAGCATTCATTACTTTAGTTAGATAGCATGACTAAATAACGCAATGCATCGTAGTTAAATCTCTAAGATTTTGTTCTGGCAGAAATAATTACATCGTACAAGACCCATGGGTTTTTTATTCCGTATATAATATAGTATACTTATGGCATGTCTCACCGCTTACAGATAGTCTACATATTTGACAGATACAACTTTATTTGACAGGTTTTGTATGGAGAATCAGTCAAAAAAGTTGTGTATAGCCTAACAGAAACTTTGAAAGTAAACGGAGAAACAGGCCCTGAATATTATAGGTTATTATGTTAATAATTAACAGACAGATCTAACAGTCATAGCTAAGTGAAATTTGTAAAACAGAAAAAATATTTTTAACCAGGTGTTAGCCAGGTTACAATCAGCAAAATCGGTTCTGCGGTTTGAGCGTGCAGAAATAACAGAAAGACAGACAGACACTTTCGCATTTATGATATTAGTAGGGATCAATACGGTAGGCCCAAAGGTCTGTTTCATATGTCTGATTGAGAAAAAAGCCATACACTTAGCATGTGCAAAATATACAATATTTAATGGTAATGTTTGGGTTAACTTACTGTATTTCTCTTTTTAATTAAGGTTCCATACCCAAAGGGTAAAAACGGAACTCTATTACTAAGACTGCGATGTCTGTCCGTCTGTCTGTCTGTCTGTCTGTATGTCTATCTATCTGTTTTTCACAGAATATATATTTTTGTTGATACTATAACAACAAATATTAAAAACAAAATAAATTAAATATTTAGGAGTGGCTCTACTCTCGAGTACAACATTAAATATATGTTTTTTGCAATTTTTTCTTAATAGTAGATTGAACTCGTCATGCAGATTATCGGCAGCTTGGCTTAGTAGCTAAGATGCCGACTTAAGTTCTAAGGGGCCCGGGTTAGATTCCCACCATCTCCTTTTTATTTTATGACTTTCTTTTCTAAATTTTAAACTTTTTGATAAATTTTATACTTTTTTTGTATATATTTTTTCTTTTTTTGACGTGACAACGTCTTATAATTGAATAGAGCTGGCTGCACGCACGAAAAAACATGACTCATGCGGCGTTACCTCGTTCTGAGGCGTTCCGTTTAAGGCTTGGAGTGCAAGCGAGAGCGCGGAACATACAAATCTATTAAACAAATGAAATTGAAATTTTCTTTTGAAAAATGCTACTATTTCATTAGTATTTTCTTAAGACGTTGTCACGTTCAACTATCGTCTGTAAACCGACTTTACAGGCAACCGATTTTTTAATCATGCTCTTAGTATAAAGCGCTTACTATAGTAACGGGCCTGTATCGAGCCTCGATAAATTAACGACTTTGTAAAGGAGGAGCTTAAATTGTTGCCTAATGGAAGGTCTCAGGTACAGTTTGAGTACCTAGCTATCAGTACTTAAGAACCATCCGAGGCTATTAAACTCTTTGAGGGGTTTATACAACAAAAGTATATATTGTTTCAACGCACATAGACCATTAATATAAAATATGGTATGTCATGAAATTTACATTCAATCTAAGCACAACCTTTTGCTCGTAAAGCCGTCTGGCCTCGATAAATTGCTGCGGGTAATAGTGGGCCAACGTCACAGAAAAAAAAGTTATCATACCGATCATTATGAAATTTTGGGATTAAGTGCTTGGTACTGCCAACAATGTTAAAAATTAATAAACTATTTTTCATACTTTTTTCGTACTAAATATTTTGACGTTCACTACTCTATAAAAATTAGCTGGAACAAGCGAGTGAGATCCTGGTGTCTTGAAATGCAGGCTATGCCTAGTTTAGGCACCAGTCTCCCACAAAATCAGTGCTATCTTTGTAGTGTGTAATTTTGTATTGTGTACTTGTGGTGAGAGTAATAAACAAATTATTTCATTTCATGCTAATATTTATAAATCTTATCATAAAGGATCAGTGAAACAAAACTTTAGAGTGTGTGACGGGTCTCTTATATAAAATTTTATGTAGCAGCGCCGAAATCGAAAGAAATTAGTTTCTATGAGCAAGCGCTCCTGTAACGTGAGTTTTACAGGAAAACGAACGAAAAAATATATATTTTTCACTACTAATACAAAAATTATTTGCTTACACATAGATCCAAATGAAATAAAACGGTGTATAGAATACGTTGCGTCACGTAGAGCTTTACATTTGCAGACCGTACCCGTTCCTGATAAGAAAGATGTTTCTCACGAGCGCCGGTACGGAAGACGTACGATATCAACCTCCTAGATGTCATTAAAAGATTAATGTACGCCCATAAATAAAATATATCTGTTTGAACCGTTTGAAAAATCCTCATAATCAGGTTTACGTACCCAAAGGGTAAAAACAGGACGCTATTACTGAGACTTCGATGTTTGTCGTCTGCCCATTTGTCCGTCTGTTTGTCTCTTGGCTGTATCTCAAGGACGGTAATAGCTAGAGAGTTGAAATCGTTACAAAATATGTATTTCTGTTGTTGCTCAAACAACAAATTCTAAAAACAAAATATTTAAGAGTGGCTCTAAAAATAGTTTAATAAATTCGATGCGCTTCTGATTTGCAGCGTTACCGAGCGGTTTTAGTGTCATCTTCTTACATTTTATCAATCAAATTATTTTGCTTAGCCCAGTGGATAAGCGTTTGAATAATAAAAAAAGTTTTTAACGTATATAATACGGGAAATGGATTCAAGGTTTAATTCCTATTATATTTAAAGCTTCATCAATCTTCTCTATAATTCCACATGCCCGGTGAATATTTATTTAAATTTCACATTGCTTTGTTTATGATTTTTATTAAGGTAAGTTAACATTTAATTTCAGCATTTTCATAGAATAAAAGGCATTGAAGCTTTGGCTTAACTTTAAAAACCGAAGGTGACCGGCGGACTAACATCTACCAATCTCAAAGCTGAAATCGCTAGAAGAATCAAGCTGACGCTTAGCATGTAGGTAGATGTTTGACATAAGCGTCCCTTATTAGAATTAAGAGGCATGCAACCGCCAAGACGAAAGAATAGGAGATGAAAATTTTGCATGAAAATAATTCTTAATGCAAGCGATGCAGCTTCGCTCGCATTAAGAAGTATTTTCAAAGAAGACACAAGCTGGTCCTAATCTTAAATTAGGACCAGCATGACAGTTGTATAAACAACTGATTATACAACTGTCATATCAACCTAATCAAAAAGGCTTAACTTTTAAGATCGTGCTCGTAACCTGAGTAACCGTAACTTTTTAACGTCATCACAAAACTGACGGCACTCAATCGACGAATTTCGCAGTGAAATGGGATTATTATCGTTGATCCGCGGCTATCGAGGCCCAATATAATACGCAATAAAATTTCCGATATTTAAGTACATTTTATATGTGTGTCCCGACAAAAACAATGTTTCTTTATTTAAAGCTAATAGAATTCCATACAATATGTAGTTTATTTAATATACCGAACTACTTGTTTTCCTTATTGGCAAGTAGTTTTTCCTAAAACGAGTATTTTTAAAAAGATAAGTCTCTGGTCACTAGAAATATAGGCAATAAGTATATTTTAAAAATGTTTATCGTTGAGAGCTTATTTTTTTTTATTCGTGTGATGGGGTTTAGATTTCAAAATTTTCTGCGAATGTGGAGTAAAACTTTTATGTTGCGTACAATTTCGTAGTGTAGTGAGTACCGAGAAACGTACCGTTTTAAAGTATTAAAAATGTCGCAATTTATTACATTAGCTAATTAAAAAGTCTTAATCTACTTAAATGAAGCTCAGTATTTTTATTTAAAAATACAACGAAAAATGTATGCTAAAATATTCTCACTCAAAGCAATATAAATCTGAGCTACTTTTGACACAAAGTGAGCAGAATATTAAATCTGTAAATGGCGAATAGAATATTTTATTTACAGAATGAGATATGGAAGCGCAAAAATTATGTGCCACATATTTTATGTCACGAATTAATGATCGCGATGAATGCTGCGCACATTACGTATGGACTGAGTTTTTCCTCTAAATCCAAAAATTTCTCGAGACTTAACTTAATACAACGTTAAATATTACATTGTGGACTTTATAGCCCCTTTAAGGTTTCGCTTTCATAAAATATTATGCTCCCCTAAGCCGATATAAAATTATATCAGGAGATGTAATTTAATAAAAAAGTAGGGACCCATACGAATCCGTCGAACTGCGAATAGACTTTCCGAGTACAATTACTTACAAAGTTTTAGATGCATCTCCGATATCGTATAAGTTTGCGAAGTTAAAACTGCACCGTGATAAACTGGCGAGAATGATTAACTAACGTCCCAGCTTTCAAACTTCCCGGCTCAAACTCCCATTGACCTAATCTCGATCTACATCCACATTCAATGTAGAATCCATCTTTGTTGAACTCAAAAATCTTGGAAAATGGCCAAACTAGCGCTTAAAAAGCCCCTTTAAAGCACCGCATTTAGTGCTGGCGAGGAGCGAGATCTTTTGATGAGCATTAGATAAATTGGAACACTACTTTTAGTTTTTTAGTTTAGCAAAGTTTTTTAGTTTTATAAACAGAACGCCATAAAAGCTGTTATACTAAATTTACTGAAAATATTGATGCCTAATTACAATTTCCCGTTTCTTTGAGAAAACACTTTCCATATTTTTTTTATCAATCTAGAGTTTTTCACTATAAAGTGGATAATTCGTAGGCGTCTCGGAGCGACAGAGCTAGAGAGTAAGGAAGAGATTGAGCGGCGACCGATATTACGCAATTCCGGCCACGCGGCTCGCGCCCCACTGCGCCTGTGCCTAACTCCTTCCTCTAATTACTTTTATTCCTCCTTGCCTCATTTATTTCAAAGATTTTCATCATTTCTTTTTGATGTTTCCCTAAATTCTTAGCCCGCTGTGCATGCTAATACAAAATTAGGGCGCCCGGTGATTACTGACGCATAATAATTTCGATTACAAACAGTTTTCTTTTTCAACTTGACTCTACCTGAATTTATTGAATCTAAATGGCTTTTTAATTCACTAAGAGAGATTGTGTGAAATGCTTAAAAAGGAACTCATTTTTTTTAAATCTCGCTAAGTCAAATAAAACTCCTTTCACTTTTGAACTGAGTTTATTACTATCATTTTATGTTCACAATTAAATTTTACTAAATATTTAATACGACGTCAAAGTACATAATAATGGCGTTCTCCTGGGTGAACAGTGCATAATGACAAAGTTTGGTGTCGCGCGGGGAACTGGATAATTGGATAATAAGAACCTCTCCGCGAGACACTAACTTACCTACTATTATGCAACAAGCAATACATTTCTCTACGTTGCTTCCTTGAAAGATTTACTTCAATTGTATAATATGTAATTATACACAATACGATAAAAACTATCCCACCAAAAACATTCTGTAAAAAACTAGCCAAGTCTCGATAGAGCTGCTTGTTTATCTATAAAAAGTAATGAAATCTCTACAATAAGTGGAGCTAAGGTAACAATTTATATAGGGTGGGTTTGGATAAATCACAAAGAATTCATTCTATCGCAGTTCGCTCATATAATCATGATCGAACTGCGCTTAAGGTAAATTCGTTTGATCTTCAATTAAAAAATTTCATTATATTTGATTCTTTAGATCGATAACTTCGTTTAGCCACTGCCAAGACATAAATGATACAAGTATTCCAAGCTACTTCAAACCTCTAAGTCTATAAACCCTTTCAATGGTAATATTTTTCAATTTATAATACACTAATGATAATCAAGATGTAAAACTTCTTATTAAAGATCTTCACAAAATATCTCACATAAATAAAAATCATAGTTAAGAGACTTATAATACATTATACCTTGTTTAAAACTACTATCTTATTGGTTAATTTTTTATATAAAAGTAGTCACGGCTTTGTCAACTAGTAAGGGACAAGAGGAAAAAAAATTATGCTTCTCTATTCTTAAAAAAATTTAACACTAGAAAAGATGGTAGAAGGACAGAAAAATATGACATATTCTTATTTACATTAGCAAGACTAGCAATTACATTTTCATCATTATTGACATCATTTTTGCTTATTTTCGAAAAAAGGATTTGATAATTCCTATTTAATATAAGATAATCTTCGTGACACTTTTCATGCTTTCTTTGCCTTCACCTCATTGGCATATTTCTTTTATTATAAAGTATAAATTTTACACTTTACATCACCAGTATAAACATGTATACATACAGATAAGTAGTAAAAAACAAAACAAAAGAAACAAACATATTTAAACTACGTAGTACTTGTACTATTACTTGTAGTATTATAATATATACTAGTTTAAACTAAGTAGTAGTTGTACTTTCATTAATAATAATAACTAATAATAAAAATTTTAGTTATATTTATAAATAGGTCCATTTCCTCGCTAGTCCAATATGTCCAAAGGATTCTTTCCATTAGAAAAGACAAACCAGTAAGTTTTAGAGGCGTCTGAGAAAATTTCTATTGAAATTTGTAAATATACCTATCTCAGCCACAAGCTTAAATCTTGTTTCACATCTCATGATAAAACTATTGGTTGATTGTTACTGGGAAACTTAGAAAGTCATAAGAAACCTACGTTTTTCCAAACTCCTTGTGTATAAACAAAAAATACTCAAACACAGAACCTCATGATATCAACATACTATTTAGTAGCGCAAAGTCAACAAGTCGTTTCATTGATATATGCTTTTATGGAATGTCAAAATTAGACCTATATATTTATATACATTATCAGTTACTAGCTTTCTTTTAGTTGACTAATTATATAAAACTTTTTATAAATTACGAGAAAAAAAGTAAAAGATATGTGTATGAGTTTTAAGTTTTATGTATAGATGTTGGGCGATTCTCATAGATACCGGATAAGCACAAAAAATTTCATAAAAATCGGTCAAGCCGTTTCGGAGGAGTATGGCAACAAAAACACGAGAATTTTATACATTAGATATCTGCCACGGTCGAAACCTCCTCAACGTTACTCTGCCGTCGCGTGTCTGTCGCTTCCAGTGGCGGCGTCGAGTCGACGCGGCGGCGTGGGCGCGACAGTGCTCCAACACTGCTTGCTCATGTGGTGGCAGGCAGGGTGTCTCTCGCAATTGTATTGCTGAAAAAAAAGTCCATGTATATAGGTTGACAAGAATTTTGAGGCTACTAGTTTAGTATTTTTATACATCTAGTGCCTCATTTCGTTCTTATTTGTAAGTGTGTAAGTTGGATACTACTTCAAATAACTGAGTTATGAAATAAATTGAAGTAATTTTAACATAATGTATGGAAGATGGAGGGATGAACGGATGTAACGTCCTTGATTTTAACACATCGTCAATATCTTTGTAGGGATATTTATCTTAGCCCTAAAAATGCACGTGGAATTAAGCGCCTAAAATTCCCCATTTCCTTTTTTAGATTAAAAATATATATCTAGCATCACTCTCATAGTCAACACAAATCTAACGATATCTTTTAAGCCAAAACCTATCAAGCCGTTTAGGCTGCAGGTGCCCAACAAATATACATGCATATATATACATATATACTCTCAAAAACCCTCCTACTGGTGCAGTAGGGGGAAAAGCTGAGTCAATTCAGTACAGATACTGCATGAAGTCCCTGCTCTGAGTGAAAGCAAATAGTACGTTTGTAAAGTTGAAATTAAAATTAAGATGTCTGTGGATGCACCAGTTGCATAACTTTGAGTAACATGTGACGGAATTGCGATCCAAGTTTACTATCGCACAGTAATAAAACTTGCTTCATTCGCACACCACATTTCCCTTTGTACGGTATTACGACATGAAATAGTTTTACGCTAGGTTGCGCACACGGTGAATTTTAGGAATCGTGCATTATTGGGCGAGCGAAGCGAGATTCCACTCCTCGTACATGTTTGTGGTACACTTTACGGAAAACCTATAAGAGCTTAAGGTTTGGGCTACAGCATAGTAATTTGTGTGTATGGTCTATATGTGTTTAAATATAAAATAGTAATAACAATATAACTATATTGCACCCAAACTCATTCGTTGCTAGAAAATGAAACATATAGCCTAGATTGTAATGTTGCATTTTAACGGTCCAAAATCTCATTGACGGTGACCGCAACTGGCTATGGACATATAGCCTTACCTCTTCAAGAGACTGACAGTCACATTTTCACGTTCATTATAATATTACTATGGAATAATGGATACTTGCGAAATCACTCACACTATAGGAAGCTACAATCCAACAAGTCGTCACATCAATAGCTGATCAGCACATGTCAATTACATGAGATTACAGAGATTATCCCGTGGCTTGTCTATGACAGTCAATTAGCGCACTTCACACACGTTGAGCACATTCTAATTAACCAAACCGAATTATACTGCAAACGTTGAATGGTGGTTATACCAGGAATATCCGAGTTACCGAGAAATACGACTGTCGACGGTATCGGGAAGTAACTAAGTTGTTAATAAAGTTACATACACTATAAAGTATTTTGCCGTAGGCGAGTTATGCTGCGGCACAAATGGCCCGGCTTAAACGGAGTAATACCACGGCCTCACAGAAAACTTGCGTGAAACGGCGTTGTGCTGTCCCTTTCAGTGAGTGAGTTTGCCGGTGGCCGAACTTCCTTAATCCCCTATCTCTATACCCATTCCCTATTCCCTCATAAAGACCGGCAGTACACTTGCGACTTCGGATGTCACATGGGAGTCAGCAATTGCTTTCCATCAGGTAACCTTTCTGCTCGCTCGTCCCCTAATATCGTAAAAAGTACAGGAGGGTTAACCAAGATCTAAACATAAAACGTGTTAATGACATAAGCGTTCGTTACGCCTTAAGTCATTTCTATACATTTTGTTTGGCGATTCTACAAAGAAGCGAAAACGCTTAGGTCTTGGCCAAGTCACCAGGAACGATACATGTGTATGTAATAAATTATGCATAGGAATTCATTTAGTGCTTTCATTGGCGAAAGCGGTCATTAACTCTCTGTCCAAAAAATTCGGCAGCTACTGACAACAAAGTGTTGTTTTTTTTCCACGATCATCCAAATCTACGTCGTCGTTACGAAAATATAATGAGGTCGCAAATCCTGTGATGTGAACACATTTTCCAATGGACAATGTGATTCGTGAACAGAGGTACCGCGTAGCATATAATATGCTCTCTCAACTTGAAAATCCGCAGAATTCTAAATATTCTTGCATATAATCTGCCATCGGATCTCGTATCCGGAATCTAATAATGCACGACCTATATTTGCTTAACGTAGGCAAACATATTGCTGAATGCCCCTGACAGCCAATTACGACGCCGACAATGTGCCCATTCAGGTCGTTACGAATAGCGACCACTAATCAGATCAAATGGCATCTCCAGCTTTGGCCGTACAAGGGAGGTTGGAGGTTTTCAAAGTTTTACCACTTAGGGACAATCTCTAAAGTAAGTCGCACAGCGGGGAGGGGATCGACAAAGAGCGATTTGCTGTGACAAAAAGGTTCTGAGTTTTCTGACGCCTCATTTCAAATTTGATAAATTTAGGCTCTGTTTTTCACTTCCTGATAATTATCGGATGGCCTCTCCGACACTAATAATTACCAAAATTCGTGAAGCTACCATCGAGTTATAGAAAGACTAGCGATAGCATTTTAATTTCTTTATGAACGGCTTCAAAACAGTTTGGTTTTCTCATACGATTTTGCCACATTGACATATTTATTGCAGTACATAAATATCGAGAAGTGTTCAAAATATTGTAGTTTTTGACCTCACATATGTTTGTTATACGTGTATCTTGGATTTAGCTATAGTAGCCCAACGATCTTGTTGGACGAATTCCCAACCATCAAACATAATAATATACAACGTAAAACAAACGATATACAAGAAAATCTAAAAGCTACATCAGGGGATAGCTTTTTGATTTTCTTCTATGGCTTTATTGTGTGATTGAAATGTTGACATAAAAATACTTAAAGGCGTCTTTGTAAAAGAGATTTTTTGTGTCATTAAAAATATCATTGTGTTGCGCGAAATTATTTGGTAGACGATTTATCAAATTGCTTCTAAATTTCCTCAATTTACTTGTATTACGTAAGCGCTAAATCTACCGACGTGGATGGCGTCGCATTTGTTAAAAAGCCACACGACAGCAATCTAACAAGCATGTAAAGTACAGACGTTAATGCACTATACCGTGGATAATAAAGATGTCGAAGCGCGAGTATTTCTATAATATGGTACAACTAGCGATTCACCCGGATTTACGTGATAATACTCTCAGTAAAAACTTAATAAAGAACAGAGTAAAAATATATAGATTCCAAATCTATATATTTTTACTCTGTATTGTGTACTTTAACATATATTTTTACTCTGTTTATACTAATATTATAATAGTGGTAGGTGATTGTATGTTTTCATTGAGCATATAACCAATAGATAATGAACGTGAGCCATCCGTGTTTTGGCACTGATAAATTAACGGCAACGAACTAACGCTCGCACCAATAAGAAACCTGTGTGTACGTACCCCAATACTTACGACCAATCAAAGCTACTCTTTGAGCGGATTTTTTTTCCGAAGAAAATTAATAACGTTTCCGCTCTTTTGGGTATATGCTCGATGTGTGTGTGTGTATGTTTAAAGCGGCTAATCTCCGTAGTTTCAAAAATTCTTACATTGCTAGAAAGTCGCTTATTAGAGATACGTGCATTATATTAGTACATGATATTTTTTTGTATAATATAGTATATATAATTTTAAAAAATATACGAGTAAGGAAACGTTTTATGAAATGAATAAAATATACGTATCGCGTAGGAACTGATTTTTTCTGGAATATAGACACTTTTTACTTTCCCTAGACTCAAAGTTTCTCCAAACCCAGTTTAACTCTAAAACAACGTAACCGATAGGCAGACAGACAGAAATACAATAAAATTATGTCATTAACCACTCAAATGACTCACTTACCGTTCACCAGGTAGACAAGGCGCCTTTGAATCGTGCGCACACACACGAACTCATACATCAAATCCATGTTCATACATAACGCATGTACTCATTAATAAAATCTATTCATCAATACAATATACGAATGTACAACGTGCATCAATCTTACTGTCACTTTTGCTCGTGGCTCGCATGCGTGGAATTGAAACATTCTGTATCAAGATTTCTGTTTTCCGTACGATAGCATTTATTCGCTATAAAGAAATGTACACTAAAGTAAAGACCTCTTGTTAGTAAAACTATGGATAAAAAAAGTAATAAATAAGAAAAATCATTTATTTCTGAGAATAAGAGAATGTCTATATGTTGACCTACCACCGGTTCGGGAACTAGCCGTGCGAGAAGAACCGGCGCAAGGAACTCGCACGGGGCCACTTTATGTCAAAAAAGGATATTTTATATCAATAAAGGATAAAAATCTATAGTACATATAATAAAACAGTAAAACTGGAGTGTCAGTATATTTTATATTTTTACAAAATTATCAATGTGGGGGTGCTAATGAACGAACGAACGAACGAAGTAATAGAACGCATATCGACAAAAAAGTTGCCTGTTTGTACGCCCTAATCTAGGAAATTTTTGTTTAATAGCTATTAGGCCTGGGCAACATATGGGATACTTTTTACCCCGGGAAAATGTACGGTTCCCGCGTGATATACAAATTTTTGTGCAACGAAGTTGTCCAACCAACTAGTCTAAAATAAGTCTTTCGAATTTGAGATTTGAATATTTAAGTGTGCATAAACTACTCTACATACAGGCTGCAAATAAACTTTTAATCGTTAAAATAATTATTATTGTTAACAAAAATTAAAACCGACTTCCAAAGTAAAAATATTAAAAAGGAAACTAAAAATTATTAAATAAAATTTATTCTTTATGCCTGTTTCAGAATTCGGTGAGGCATCAGCCTATTTCCGTACACAATTTCCGAATTCTGAAAAGAGCCCTATTTAGGAACTCAATATCATTTCATACTTTTCCGTTCACTGAAGTTTAAAATAGTGCCGTTGACGGTGAAGGGCGTGCCGTGAACAAACAGCCAGTCGCTTCCGCAATCGTCATTCGTATTTCCTACGGCGTCTTTATTCGGCAAACTAAAAATAGAATTAGTGTATAAATTATTTAAGATGAAATTTGCGAATCCTTGATATAAGTATGAGAGTATTAATATAAGTAAGGGTAACTTTGCAAGTAGGGGAGGTATTAATTTTCCAAATACCGTAAAGTGCTCTTTAATGAAAATAACATTTGGATCCCTCTCCCGTTTAGTTTCAAGGTTTAGTTAATTCTGAGAAAACGCTCTTGAGCTTTTCATAACTAATAAACTAGTTATCAATTAAGTAGTTTGAGATTCCTCAATTATTGATTAATGTTACCAAAAATACTTACTACCTGTATTAGTGTTAGTTTATGTTTCTCACGCGTCATTAAGTTTTGAATTAGAAAATTTTGTCCTTTATTTCATACTTTTTACCAGACTGCGACAAAGCAAAAAGGAGGGTTATGATTTCGATCTGCATGTATGTATGTATGTATGTATGTATCTGGGTATGGATGTTCATCTATTCCCTCATAAAGTTAAAACTACTTATCCTTTTTTGGCGAAATGAGGTGTTGTTGGAAGCCTCTTGATTGCCCGCTGGTTATAGGCTACATGACGTCACGTGAGATCGACTATAGCGCCATCTAGAAGACTTAAAGAGAAGAACAAAAAAAATATTTTTGACGGTGTCGTGTGGGGTACCAAATGAAAGAGCTCTCTAAGCACTTTTCGAATATGTAAACATTATTAGCTACTTCGCATCGTTTGGCTAGCAATCATCTGCTTTTTGCAAGAATTCATAAAATCTCTTGAATACAATATTGCATTAAAACAATGAATAATTATACTTAGCATTAAGAATTTTTTTAATGACATTTAGGGGGCAGGCGAGCAGATGAGTTACCTAATGGAAGCAACTTCCGTCACCCAATGGACACTCGCGACATCCCAAGAGTCGCAAGTGCGTTGCCGGCCTATATGAGACGGACGCTCATATTTTTAACGTTATTCATCATTTTTAAACGTTATTTTTACTTTATTTTGGAGTTATCATACTCTCGATCAATTTGGAGCTTTTTGCTTTCCATCATCCGGCAGTTGCTTTCCATCAGGTAACCCATCTGCTCGCTTGCCGCCCAAATATCATAAAAAAAACTAAAACACGTTCTGGAAAGAAAGAAACAAAAAAATGTAGTTAGGACATAGGACATGTTTAAAGGATAGCCGTTGTATGGCCATAATAAAAGGCACACGCTTTTATTTAATTAATAGCTGTAGTAATTAATAGTAGTAGGTTGACTGGTAGAGATTGCTTGGTAGCAATAAGTTCGCCTTTTGTACATCATTAATTAGTTATAGTTTTTGTTG
>JAOTAV010040621.1:0-18083 GCA_026546445.1 Cyclargus thomasi
GTGGGAGAGCCATGCTTCGGCACGAATGGGCCGGCTCGACCGGAGTGATACCACGGCCTCACAGAAAACTGGCGTGACTTGCGACTCTTCGGATGTCATAAGTGTCCATGGGCGACGGCAGTTGTTTTCCATCAGGTAACCCGTCTGCTCGCTTACCCCCTAAATATCATAAAAAAATGTATACTAGGTATATTCTTTTCTTTATCCTACAAGCGATTCATTCAAGCGATATTGAATATTGACACTCGAGATATTATACAAAAGAATGCTGTTTGTAGCTTATCGCTAACCGTTAGACAGGGAAACGACTGATTCTATAAAAACTTGCTGTCGATTTTAAGAATATCTATTTTTAAAATCGATAGCAAATTTTTATAGATATTTATTACTAGTAAGACAGCACAGCTTTTTAAGGGCTCGCTTGATTTTTGAAATTCTATGACATTGGGTATTCCAATGCATTCTATGACTGTGACATATTTTTTACGGTTTTGGATACAATATGTGGATACTCGATAATATGACAGATATAATAATTTTAAATAATAATAATAAATAAAAATGGTATTGTACTACTAACGCCATCTATGAGTTCAGATGTGCAACTGTTAAGATAAGTTTAACTGTACAGTTGTCCATCTGTACTCATAGATGGCGCTAGTAGTAAAATAATATTTTTATTATATCTATAATGTGATTACCATTTCATTTTTAAACACATCTTGACATATACATTTTTTATAATTACTATGCTAATGCCCAAACCTACATAGAATTGGAAGCAGGAAGGGGCAAGAGAATCATATTCGTTTCATTTTTGATAGTCTTTCAACAAATACATTCGTTGTGAGAGTCAGTAATATGTGTTTTCCAGACTCAGCACAAGCTGAAAGTGCAGACGTTCTGGCGACGACTCGATCTGATTATGCACGGTCGAGGAAATTTTATGTTTAGCTATTTGTGACACCTGCTTGATGCTTGATTGCTGTCGGCAGATAATGTACAATAAGCGAGCTTATGATAATAAAATTGTTTCAGCTATAACAGGCTTATGTCTGTTCCTTACAGGATAGGTCCTATAAGGAACAGACATATTTGGTAGGCCAAATACTGTTTCATAAATTCATTATGAAAATTATTACGACAAGATCGTGCACATCTGTATCGCATTATATCCATTTTAATATAACTAGAGGTCGCCCCATGTGGTCGAAATTCGACCATGAATATTAAAAACCATCGTGTAGAGGAGCTATAACAAAAATTTTATCTATTCTCAATTCAACCACAGACTCCAACTGGGCATAAAGCTCTCATTACCGGGTCAAAAAGAAATTACTTCAATCATAAACAAAACAGTATTATGATTTCGTGTATGATTATCGTGACATGTCAAAATATTGCAGTGTGCGTAGCGTTTTATTTATTATAAATATGCAAAATTAAAGGACATTTTAAAATAATATTTGACCATAGCAACATTTCACGCTCCTCCTTCATACCAACTATAACTGGGAGAAATTTGCTTTTACATCTTCGTCTCGATTTCTTAAAAACAAAGTTTTCCGATAGATAAATGTGAAGCGTTTCTTTGTCGTTTATAACTAATATTTCTGAATCGCTCTGTACTACTAGAAAAGATATTAAACACTGTTTTTCTTTTATTTAAAGGCCATTCATAAAGATCTAGATCATAAAGATAAAGATCCGTAAGATGCAGTTTCTGCGCCAATATTTTAAAAATGTAAAGTCTACATGACTGTCTGTCAGTCTGTTACCTCTTCACGCCTAAACTCGACCGATTGTCCTTAAATTTGTTATTCCCGGAAAAGAACATAGGATATTTTTATCCTGGAATAATTTAATAGTTCCCGCGACATATGCATTTTAATGATATATTAAGGTAGCAGTCATCATCTTTTCTCTAATAACACATATATATTATCAAATACAAAGTTGACGGCTGACAATTATTTATTTTCCCCGGCTGTACCAACTCATATTCAATGAAGTGTGCCTCGCCACTGATATCTTTGTATAAATTCTTTTGTGCGATTGTATGGAAGAACTATTGTTTCTGTATAGGTAACAACTTTTACATTGGGTTCGTATAAAAAAATATCCATAGACGCTTCACACCAAGTACACACCATAACGGGAATGTATTTAATACTTTTATACGTTACATAAATTCAAAACATTTACTGTATGATACACATATTTAATACACATCCAAGACGCAGGAACGTTGAAAAACTTTTTTCGAACTTGCGACCCCGGCTTGAGCTCGTGCCCACCAACTGAGACACAGAGGTCGATGAAAAAAAGGTGTTTGCATTTTGCCAAATTTCTGGGCAGATCCAGTATTTTTGATGTAAAAAATGGCCAATGAATCTGGAGACTTTTAAAGTAGAGTTTATAAAAAAATAAATGTTCCTTAGCTCAAAATTGAATTTCCAACACACAAAGCGGTCCCGCGTAGCCATAATGTACGTGGATGATCAATTTACACCGAGTTAAAAGTTTCTTTGTACCCAGCAAAGTTATGCCAACAGTTTTCTCTTGTCATGATAACAGGAAAATCCTTAGATATATGTAGATTGTATACAATAGAAAATACAAAGTGTGCTTTACTAGCTTTTGCCTGTGGCTTCGCTCGCGTGGAATTCGAAAATCGCGTGAAATTTACTTTCCAATGCCAAAAATCAAGCTTCGGACTTGGCGACTTTAGGGCGTGAAGGAACGACAAACAGACACACTTTCCCATCTATACCATACAAAATATATTAAAACAGTAAAATCAGCGTGTCTGTACATTTTATATCTATACAAAATAATTAATAAGGATAATAGAAAACAAATCGAAAAATTTTGCGGTTCCGGTGTGATACTGTGATTTTTCACTTTCTAATCGAGGCTAGGTTTCTACCGAGATTAGTCTAGCGTCTATGCCACCGCTACTCTGTAGTGGCATATGGCAAAATGGAATCTGCGACCTACATCATAAAATGAAGTTTGGGCCAAAACAATCTCGTTCTCGTTTGACGAGATCGGCAGTTGACAAGGCCTAAGGTAACTGGAATTTTGAAATAATTTTATGGCAAAACAACTTCTTCTGGGTCAGTTAGCAGTGGCGTAACTACAAGGTAGTGGAACGAAAGCGAATTTACCACGGGCCTCGAACGGTATAGTTCCGCCACTGTCATTTAGTATTATTTCGGTCCGATAAAAAGCAATTTTATGACATAGACTAAAGATTGCATTTTTCTCTACGCCTTTAATAAGGGGACGACATTGACGACATAGCAATGTCGCTAGAAAATGAAACCTATAGTCTAGATCATAAAGTTGCATTTTATCGGTCCGAAATTATTACGTTCTCGATTGACGGTTTTGGTGAACAAACGGGGGGCTGGATAACAAATCTTGTAATTTCAATGCCAATATGTCACAAGCATTCAATTTCGATATATCCCAGATTCCTATAATATTGTGCTCGAAGCTCGAATTTCTACAACCCGCATTTCTGATACCAGCTGGTCTAAGATGTACCGTCGACATATGTAACTTTTATCTCATCTCAAGCGTGAATATTTTGTCGATATTAATATATAATTAAGAGATGGATACTAATGATTAGCTTACTCGAAATGTCCCTTATCCTTTTCCTTTGAATTTTCCTCGCATCCCGCTCTTCATAAATCCCCAAAAATAATTAAAATATGAGACAGACATCGCAGGCGTGTTTCTTTACCTTAGAAAACCGTAAACGACAGATTTAAACTATTTAATACGTGACGAATACAAAATTTAATATTTATCTAGCAAAAAACTATTTCATTATATATCAAAATCTCAACAAAACTTGATTCGATTGTGTTGTCATGTTAGGGTTCGTAGACAAAAATAGCACAGATTAAAAAAAACACAACTATCTGTAATTTTGATGACAGACACGATAAAAAAGTATGTCATATTAGGGTCAATAGAGATGAAGAGATAAACCGAAAAACGTCGAGAAAACGTGTAGACAAAAATTTGTCGACGGTACATGTTAGGCCTACTGATGGCAAAAAACAACTATAACTGTCACCCGTGGACACTCGCAACATCAGAGGTGTTGCAGGTGCGTTGCCGAATCATAAATCTACTACTTACATTCCCCGATGGGCCGTCAACTCCAGGCGGCTTTATCGAAGGCCCGCCGCCTAAAACAACAATAACATATTTATTACAACATTTATAACAGCTAATGCAAGAGTTTTTTATTTAAAATGTTTTGAAACATAGCAGTATATTTTTCTCATTTTTTGGATGCTTGTTCTGAGAACCAATAAGAAATTTTTGTATTATATTTTTTTCTATAATGTAATGCAAGTAATGAGTATTAAGTAATAAGTATTGATTTTCGTGTACTTTCCTAAATTTTTTAAGCTTTTAGCCAAACCTTACATGCCAATATACAAACAGATGTCTTATAAATCTAGAAACAGCTTTAACATAAATGTAAAAAGTAAAATTTGGAGATTCACATTACATAACTAGCTAACTAATACAAAACTACTAATAGCATACAACCTCTAAAAATAATAATTCACCACCACCAAATGTACTTATTATTCAGAGTACAATTCAAGCTACAGAAAGTTGCATATTATATAATTAATTAATATCATACTATTTATAAATATAATATTTATGTATTACACAGGGGCCGGTTATAACAGTAAAGTTTAATTTATGTACTTGTGATTTTATTAATTGAATATCTATTTTAGGTACACATCAATTGCGATGATGTTTTTTTATCTCACTAAAAGGAGGACTTTAGTCTTTTAATGATTTTTTTTATAATAATAGATGGTAACTGATTACAATAAATATTATATTGTGTAATTACATTGATACATATATTATAAAATGTAAGTTTGAAATGTTTAAAAAATTTTCAATTTATGTAATTAAACAAGAAAGCAATCACAATACCAAATATGTAAAAGTTCAGCATTAAAACGAAACAGAACGATTTGGGCCTCAAAATTAGTATGTATATATCTGATCAGTAAAATTCGTAAAGTATCAGAAATTTCCTCAATAGTCAAATTTCATAATATATAACATGCAGCCGGCGTAAACCCCTAAACATTCTGCTACGGGTGCTTGTCACATAAGCATGCAAAGCTGTGTGTACCGTAGCGCGATCTGTACGGGTCGCGGGGGCGGGGCCGGTGGGCGTGACCGTGCGGGGCCCCCGCGTGGCCCCCGTGCGAGGCCCCCGGCGCGGGGCCCTGCGCGTGGGCCGGGGGCACCGTCACCGTGATATTGTCGTCGTCGGAATCGTCGTGTCGGCCCCGCAACTCCCTGCCTACCGCATCTACCACGCCGTCATATATAGTGTTCGATAGCTTTACACCATTTTGAGAGGTTATAATAAATACTTTTGTACCGTACTGAATATATTTTATACAATCCAACGAATGATTGTAAATAATCTTATGACAATCTAAATTTCCTTATTAGTAAAATATCTACAAAAAAAAGGTATCATGTTATGAGTGATGTTAATATTCTCATCAATGTTTTATTGAGCTCATGTTGGTAGATAAGAAAATTATTACAAAACCATTATATTAGTCCTCTTAAGCTATGACTTAGATCAATATACAATTAATAACATTATTTATACTCTATGGTAAGTATAGACTGTTACTGTGTTATAAAAACACTACTCACCATTATTTACAGGAGGCTGCATTGGACCATTAGGTTGGACTGGTTCTGCAAATAAAATATGTGCTATTAGGATTAATTCAGCTTAATAATAACTATTGGTAGAAGCGTATGAGTTTTCTATCATATTTTTCTACTGAGGCAGTACTCCGAAACTCAAGCAAAAGGAACGGAATGCTGCGTCCTGCTCTAACAAACATGAATTGACGTTGATATAATAGGACGGCAACATTCGATCGAGTCCGAATACTTAAATGTGCCATTAGTAGAGCAATATTACCGGCAGCGCGAGCCACAGCGACATTGGCTGAATATAAATAAAGGACATCAGCAGACTCAGCAAAGTCAATGGCAATTTCCAATTGGACCGACTCAGGCGCCACAGTGTAACGAAATACGACTGCTTTCAGTATATCCAAAAATTCGGTACGAACATTTGAAGTTGAACATAAATTAGCGACTGGCCTCTCGTACGGCGCAGGCACGGGCGAATCCAGATTCCTGAGTAGATCACACATTCTACCATTATCCATGGAGGGGGATGGACCATGACGTCACACAAGCAAGCGTTTCTTACCTATTTTATTAAATCAATATCTCTAAAACTACTTATCGTATCTAAGTTATTCCTTTAATGATATTCTTCTTATTAAAATAAAACTATAATAAAAACAGAAAAAAACTGTTATCCTTCAGTAGGTACAAGTAGGTACAAGAAGTGCGTAATTTTACCTGGTGCCTGTGCCAGCGGGGGCGGTGCCACGGACGGCCGATGCGGTGCTCTCCGACTGTACCCGGTCTGGTTGCGGAATGACGACACTGAATTCCTCAAAAACCTGCATACGAACAATAATTAAGAGGTCTCAACAAATAAATAAAACAATAATTAACTAACTATAATTACTTGAACTCACTCTTAAAATGCCCTACATTAACTTAGATCTCAAATAAGGACAAAACAAGGTCCTTGAGTAGTATTTAATATTACTCAAGGTCCTCTATCTTTTAGCAATAAAATGTAAATTTTCTATTTTGCTAGACAGCCATGAGCTTAAATTTTGCATAGTAATAATTTTTGCTAGATCTCTATATTAGTAATAAAGAATATCAATTCTTTAGTTAGTCAATGTTAATCTTTTTATAATCAGTGGAGTATGTTAACTGATTTTACACAGCAATACTATAGCTTAGTCTCAAAGCTTTTAACAAATACAAAATAAACCTACCTATTAGGAATTAATGTTGTAGGGGCAATCTCTTTCTCCCGACAATCAGGACACTCATGGTCCTCAGATTCTAATAGAGCACCCCTTATACCTAAAAGTAAAATAATTACAAGTAAGTAAATTTAAATCAGTAATTTTGAATCTTATTCCTTTTGTGGAGGCATTATTCCATGGTTGGTTGAAAATTAAAATTACTGTTATTGTAGCAGTAGTCAAAATAACTAAAAGTTTATAAGGGATGGAAAAAACTTACATTCATCACAAAATGAGTTTCCGCAGCATGGTATCATGACAGCATCAGTAAGGAGGTCCCTACACAAGCTGCAAATGAGCTCATCAGGAATAGTAGGTTCTGGGGCGGCTGGTGCATTAGCTGGTGTGTCAGCACCCACTGCACTTTCAGACGCCAGGTAAGCCTCACTGAAAAGTAAAAGTGTTACATTAGTATAGTTATATCAAAATCATTTATTTCTGAGTAAATTTGAATAAAATGTTCCCAGAATGTTTACATTAGGGATTGCAACCCTGCACCAAGAGATCCCGCAGCTTCGAGGACAATAACCACAATCCCACAACCCACAAGTCCTACAACGCCACTATTTATCAGTCACTAGGTTCATGTAGGTAAAAAAGAATATCATAAACACTACATAAAAATTTGAAAACAGACTGGTAGCACCGCAAATACGACACTTTGTAACATTTTATGGTTATTTTAAAGATATTATATTAATAAGCACAATACATTACCATGATGTAAGTTACATACATCAACGTAATGTATTATGCAGTATTAAGTAATCTTTGATTATCACAATGTCAAATCTAAATCATTGACAGTTTATGTTTTGGTGTGGTGCTCTATGTAATAAATATAAATATGGCAATAGCTCCACCAATGAGAACAACTTACTGATCAACTGCTGGAACAGCAAAAGTTCCACTTGGGGTCATCATGGCTCCAGGTGCTTTTGGGCCATCAACTGGCACCATAAAACTTCGCGGAATTCCTGTGCTTCTTCTAATTTCTACAGGTTCTCCCTTGAAGTAAAGAAAATAATGTTACCACAAATGTTTTGTTTACAATTTGTAACTTGATAAAAAATGGATAAAAATTTCAATTACATTTACTGAATTTGCAACAGGACAATCTTTTATCCAGTGACCTCGTTTTTGACATTTATAACAAACATAACTACTAGGCACAACTCCTCTTTGATTCTGTCCTTTGAGTTTTTGATAACTGAAAAAGAATAGTACAAAAATAATAACAAAATACAACACACAGAATTTAAATTCTCGACACTTCACTTTGCACTTAATATCAACTAATCATAGATAAACCAGGCTATATTTAAATATGACAAGTCTGTCTTATATTACTAAATCATACAATTAAAATAAATCATACAATGAGGAGGAGTAACTCCATCAAAAAGAATGTTCCACAAAACTTATCAAAAAATACACTTTTGCAATAAAAAGGTGTCAGACTAGAAGGAACTAAACTTTAAATGGTAAAAGTATGGTAGTTATGTTTTCCTAATTTTTATTATTTTCATACTAAATAACATTCAACTTCTGCAATAATAATAATATGACATTCTGAGAACTAGGGCAACCTAATGCTGGGACTTTCATATTATCAGCAATAACCTTTAAAAATGCATAATATACATAGACGATGATGGGCAAACAGATCCAAGTATGAGCTACATGATCATGTCTTACAAAAGATTTGGTGATGTATCTATTCAAATTCCCTACTTTGAAGAGCACAATAAGGTCAGACATTTCTATTCCACTCACTTGCTTGGATCATAATCAAATGTTGATTGAGATATCATAGCATTAATTTTATCCTGTTCACTTCCTTCCATGCGTGAAAGATCAGCCACACCTTTAAGGGCGACATCTTTATGAATTGATGACTGATCAGTTTTCGAACCTTCCCACTGTTTCTTGGGTTGCTGTGAAAGTGGTATTCTAGCTACCAGTAGTGATGTATTTTTTGGTATCAATGTGTTGTCATCAACATACACTGTAAACATGGTGTATAAAAGGTTAGGTGAAAACTTAGCAAACTTAAATTTCACGAAATCATCAAACTTCAATAAAGTCAATAATACCTTCTTTCGTTTGTGCATTGGTTATTTGAAGATCGAAGTCCGAGGTTTTACCAATGCGCTTTTGTTGAGATATCGCTGCTTTCAAATCGCCTATAGAAATATGTAAGCCATCGAATGTGACTGTATCATAATCCAAAGCACTTTTAAACTTATAATGCACAGACATTTCCAGGAACAATAACACTGAAATAATTTCTGTTGCATGACAATCCACAAAATTCAGTGCAAAATTTTCATGTAGTCGTAAATCTTATCCAAGCCCTAATTATTTTAACAAAATATTTTGCTAGTTACAATCCAGTGATAAAATATATTTCAATGTCTATGCACAAAGTCCGTTTCTAATTTTTTTAATTAACATTTAAACGTTAGAAACATATGCTTTTATTCTGTGTTAGAAACCAACGACACAAAATATGCTGAATAAAAATGCGGCGGAATCGGTACTCGCCAGCCGCCATTTTTTGCCAAACCAACTAATACCCGTGTTGCCACCTTGAAATTTTCATGTCACAAATTGGGCCGCTTATATATGTAATATGGCCCTTTATTTATGGCCGCTCATCGACTAGCCGGTGGCTGCGCTTGTGCTTCGTTTTTCTATATTTATTATAACGAAGTAATTCTATTCTATTTGATAATTAAATTTTATACTTGGTCTCTCTCCATCCACTCGACTCGACGCACACACGCACACTAAGGCCCGTAATTGTAGTCTGCAGTCTGCACTTAAGAACATGACCAAAAACTGTTGAGATGCTGTTTTCATTCATATAGGTCTTTTATGAATGAAAACAGCATCTCAAAATTTGTAATCATTCTTTTAAGACCTAAGTGCTGACTATTGATACGGGACTGACATAATATAAACAGCGACTTTAATTCGTACACGAACTTATTAACACGAATACCACCGCCGCAGAACAGACTTGATTTTTGGCTGAGGAAAGGTGAGAATATGGTTCGTGGCTGCAGGACCTATCATACAAAAATACTGGAACATTGCAGGAACGCAACACCTTCTCTCTAGCCACTGCCCTGCATCTTGGAGCACCCCCCGTCGTCTCCCATCAGTGTGTTTGCGGCATGCATGTAGATATCTACGGCCACCTCGCGTAGCGCCGGGCGCTTCTCGCGGCATCACAGCCTCAATGACATCATTCGTCAGGCTCTTGTCAATGCTGGCTTACCAGCTATACTGGAGCCTTCCGGCTTGGTGCATGGCGATGGCAAGACACCTTTCACAGCATGACCCTGGTCTCCTTAGTATGGGACGGTCTGTTATGTGAAACGCTACTTAGCCGTACGTGTGCTTCTGCAGACCAAGCGACCTCATATTTGAACCGTTTGGGGTAGAAACCGATAAGAAGAGAGATTAGATTAGAAGCTCGAATTATCGAACCACCCGAGATCTCAGAGCTGGGAGCTACCTGGCGCTCAGTTTGCTGAGTACTCTGCCAGATACGGACGATCTAGGAAAGGTTTTCTTTTTATAATTTTCTTTTTTAAGCCTGTATATTGTTAGTTTGTATTTATTTTAGTTTGCAGTTTATTCATAATTTTCGCCGTTCGCCAACCGCTATCCCTATTTTCACTAAACCGCTCGCTAATAGAACATGAATATTAAAAACTAGCTAGGTAGTGTTCTAGCTTATTTGGGACTTGGGAGGCTAGATTTGCTGCTACTAAAAAGTGCCTGAAAAGTGGAAGGTACGACAAAAAAATCTTTAAGCCCTTTTTCAGAAGCATACGTTCGCCGCGCCCGTGACTTGTGAATGTTCACGTTCCAGATATTTGCGAAAAATAGATATATACATAAAAAATCCGCACGAATAAAATACGCTGTGCGATTGAAATGCGCAATGCCAACGGTCGAGGCTCGAGGGACGGACGACGGTCCCCTAAACTATATATTTTTAATCTGTCGGTATTTTATACAATGGCAATAGCTAAGCGGAAGTCTTTTACATTTTCTATTCTTTGAATTAGTTAAGTTAGTAATTTTTTTCGTGAATAATAAATATTTGGAAAAGATACCATACATATATTAATATTTGAGTATTATAGGGTCCATTTGAAACACTTTATTACAGTTTTAGTAAATTGTTATAAATTGAATATATGTCATGACTCATTACTTATTTGGCAAATTGCCATGAACTTCCGGCGTAAGATAAAGACACACGCGGATCTATCGAGAAAAGAACTTGAATAAATATAAAAATAACAGTAATAAGAAAACTTATTTACTAGGTTTACACTTTCTTGTTTAAATATAATGTCCAATAACGGTGCTCCGGACTCTTGGGAAAGTCAAGCAGATGTTATAGGTGAACAAGGTGCAAAGGATCCCAATGATGTGTCTACCAAATTTTCCACGTTGAACGTGAATGCCGTGGAATTCGTGCCTTCTTTTTGTATGTCCTCTCAAACTGATGAAAATAAAAGCAGCTCTCCAGTATCACCACAAAAATCGGAAAGTGGGTCCACAAATTCAACTGGCAGTCCTGTCGTAAACGGTAAGTTAGCTGTCAATTTAGTCAGTACTGAAATAATTGCAAGAGAAAGACAATCTTTGTATTTTTGTCTTAAACTTAAACTTGAGGATAAAAAGTCGCTTTAGGTTCCTATTTGAGTTCGTATAAATATAGATCATTACCCCAGTGATATTTTTGCAAATCCAGTTCTTACGGGTTATATCGAGACACGCGGCCTGATATTTTATTTTTACTTTCGCTTTATCGAAACGCTGATAGTAGCCTGTATCGGCGTTAAAAGTGATACATTTCTTCAACTGTTACTTTCTCTTGTACATTAATACGTCACTTTCTACAATTTGCTCAACACCTCTCAACATTTAACTCAACATAATATGCCTAAAAATTCTAACAGTAAGTCATGTATTAAAATATATTACAACTTGATGAATATACTTCTAAGTTCTGTTTTTTGAGTAAAAATTAAAGTAATAGGAAATAATCTAAAATTCCTATGAGATTCCTTAATAGTTAATGAAAGTTGAATATTAAATTGTTTTCTTAAATGTGCACACTAGTAATTATATAATGTCTTCAATTTAGAATATCTTAAGATTCATGTAAACAACATAACTATTAAAAAGGAATTGAAAGTTAAGAGTATACAATCATGTTTATTTAAAAGTACAACAGTAGACAAATTCCAAAAGTATCACAAACTTTAAGTGAAAATTAAGAACTGCGACCCATTCTTAGGCTGTGGTGATGGTGGTGAGAGCGGCGATGGCAGACCTGCTTCTGCTTCACCCCGAGTAGAGGAGCCTCCTCCTGTTCCACCAGCCGTGGCAGCCGCCCCTCTGCCTGTGCCGCCAGATGTCTCCCCCACCGCTGACAGCTGGGAGGCAGAGGCTGATGATGCTCTCTTGACTCCTGAAGACGGAAATGATGCTGAAGAGGAGGAATTAGAGCAGCAGGTAAATTTTTGTACATTAGTAATAAGGCAATAGAGTTGATAGTTCTAATTTTAATAACTTTATAAATCAAAAGGTTATTGATTACAAGTATACATTAAATCAGTAATCTACTATATAGCTAAAACAATATAGCTCTTTCTAGAGTCTCTTGAATGGAAATTTTGCACATTAATATTCTTAGTGTAGAGTCTATGATCATAAACTTACAAGGATTTAGTTAGCACCACAGTGTTAAAATGGAAGCTTGTTAAATTGGTTCCAAATATTTATTTTTGGTTTTAAGTGTTTTAGAATAAATTTTAAGATAATGACTGAGAAGATATTGAAGGTTAGTTTTTATCTTGTTTTTGTGTTAAAAAGTAACATAATTATTAATTATTATGCGATTTCATTTTAGGAGGATAGCGAAGCAGCAAAAAAAATCCCCAAGAAAAAACCAATTCGGGTTGAAGACACTAGAAGCAAGAAAGAACATGTAAATGTTGTTTTTATTGGTCATGTTGGTAAGTGTATTACTGTTTATTAGTATATACAAAGCTGTGGGAATATATTAAAGAAAAAGTAGTTGCAAGTTGTAACAAAAAACTTTTTGTTCAAGATGCTGGTAAATCTACAATTGGTGGTCAAATTATGTCCCTGACTGGAATGGTTGACAAGAGAACTTTGGATAAATATGAGCGTGAAGCTCGGGAAAAGTCAAGGGAGTCTTGGTACTTATCATGGGCTCTTGACACCAACCAAGAAGGTGAGGTTTTATTAATAGAAAAAAGAAAAGGACTATTATAAGCCTGACAAACAACTTAAATGAAATGAAAGTAAATTGTGAACAGTTGCTTAAAGGATTGAGCAAACTATGCCTATAATTATAAAATATGTCAATGTATGTCTTTTCTCTTTCTACCTTTACAAGCTAAAAGCTTATTAGGTTTATTACTACAGCTATTAATCTAAGCTGTTTTTTATGACATTGGTATGCAAATTTCAGAAATAATATTAAATTTCGTTGTAACTAATTTTCAGTCAATATCTACTAGTCTAGATTAACTATTATATAACTCATTTAAAGTAATATTTCAATATGTTTACTCATATTTCAGAACGTGACAAAGGCAAAACTGTAGAAGTTGGGAGAGCATACTTTGAGACTGAAAAGAAACATTTTACAATTCTTGATGCTCCCGGGCACAAAAGTTTCGTACCTAACATGATTGGTGGTGCAGCGCAGGCTGATCTTGCTGTCCTTGTAAGTAAAAATAAATAGTGTTGCTAACACTTTTTTTATGATATTTAGAGGGCAACAAAAAGCAACTGCCACTGCCCATGGCTACAAGCGACATCCGACGAGTCGCAAGTACATTACCACCGGCCTTTATGAGGGAATAGGGATGGGGAAGAAAAGTTGGGCCACCGGTAAATTCACTCACTCAACTTAACACTGTACAACACCGTTTCACACAAGTTTTCTGTGAGGTAAACTTATAACAATATATATATATTTCTATAACCTTTCCATAACTCATCTGCTCTCTTGCCACCAAAATATAAAAAATGGCTACATTGTATTAAAATGATTTTTATGGCATTTTTTTTGCATATTAATTATAAAACGCAAAAAATTATTGAATCATATAATGATTAAATAATTATTTGCGTTTTATAAATGACATGAGGATTTATAAGACAATGCAGTCACTAAGCATTTTATTGTTGTCTTAAAAATCAAGTTATCGTAAAAATCAAGGATAATTTTGTTTGCTTTATGATGATGCAGAAATATATTATCAATCACTGACTTTGTGTTGATAAAAATTTTCTTCCTAGACTTTGTTTGCACTGGTACCTGTTTATCACGTGGAGACCATATATTTTTTCTGTGAATAAAATCCTATGTCCATGGTACACAAAGCGAAATTTCATCAAATCAATACATTGGTAACTACTAGATGGATTTTTAAGTTTGGTATATAAATATGTTTTGCCGGCAAAGCCGCGGTTAAATATAAGTAAGGTAAACTATTAGTTCTCATGTTGAAAACTAATAGATTGTCTATAATATGCCAAAATAATAATAAACTTGCTTTGTCACGAAATAAAACAAAAATATGAAATTCCAGGTTATATCCGCCCGGAAAGGAGAATTTGAAACTGGTTTCGACAGAGGGGGACAGACCCGCGAACACGCCATGTTAGCCAAGACCGCCGGCGTTAAACATCTAGTAGCTCTTGTTAATAAAATGGACGACCCAACCGTCAACTGGGATGAGAAAAGGTAACTTTATTTTTCGCTAAACAAAAATTTTTATCTCACGGGAACCGTACATTTTTCCGGGATAAAAAGTATCCTATGCGTTGCCTAGACTTAATAGCTATTAAATAAAAAATATTTATTTGAATCCGTTTAGATCCAGAGTTTAATGCGTACAGACAACTTTTTTTGTCGATTTGTGTTCTGTTACTGTTCCTAAGCCCCGACGAACATAGATTAGTTTGTAAAAATATTAATTGTACAGACATACTAATTCTGCTGTTTTATTATATAATAAAATTATATCTATCTACACTTTACACCACGTCAATCTGGCCCCATGCTACGAACTGAAGGACTTGTGTTAGGGATACCAGACAATAGAAATATAATTTATACTTTTATACTATACACATTAAAGATTTTTATTTTATGATACACGTCATATTTAATACACATTAAAACTAATTACATTACACAAATACACATTAAAACAAATACACAAACGTTTTTACTGAATTCTAATAAATTTTATATGCCTAATATATTAATTCAATATTTCTGTAAAATGACTAACATCTATTTTTGTACACCCTAAGTAGATAGGGTTGTTAAACCTTAACACCAAATGAAGTGGGCATAGGACAGCTGGGTTCTTCTTCTTTTTCTCTTTTAGTGGCTTTCGAGGACGCAGGGATGCGCCATTCTGCCAGTGTCAACTGCTGACAACTGGGTTATATATAATATTTATCTGTATTTTAAAACTTGTGTCAAAATCAAGTACATCATAGAATAATATTTTTTCTTTATAAAAATTGAAAACACAATATCCATATGGGTTGGGTTTAGTTATATGTCATATTTATCTGTATTCTAAGACTTGTGTCATATTCTTTTTTTTTTTAAATTGAAAACACAATATCCATCGTGCACTGTTGAGTTACAATATAGTTCTTTCTACTATTTTTATTATATACTGGTATATTAGATAAACCATGCAAATTGTATTTCGTTCGTGTTTTGATGTTATCTTTATTATTTTAGGTACAACGAATGTAGAGACAAAATCCTGCCATATCTTAAGAAATTGGGCTTCAACCCAGCAAAAGATTTATCATTCTTGCCTGTTTCTGGTCAAACAGGACAAGGGTTATTGGAAAGAGTAAGTTTGCATAGTTTTATAGCTAAGCTTTGTCCATACATAGCAAGTTACACTGGTATTACATGAATTTAACCAACTGCAGTGACAAGGCATAAGTTTAATGTGTGTGTTTTATTTGTATTTGTTGCACTACGATTTATAAAGTTAAGTCTCCAAAATTTGCACTGTTCCGTATGTGCACTAATATTAGAATATTGTGGTTGGATAAAAATATAGTATATATTCAATAAAAAGTACATGAGATTCTGACTTTCAAAATCTCGCCAAACTATTGTTTGACCGTGTGACCATGGTTAACTAAAAATTAACTTAATTTTAGGTATCCGAAGACATTTGCTCGTGGTACAGAGGTCCCTCCTTTATTCAACTTATTGATGAACTGCCTTCGCTAAATCGCAAGATGGATGGTCCGTTCATCATGCCCGTGGTTGACAAGTACAAGGACATGGGGACAGTCCTCATGGGCAAAGTGGAGGCGGGGACTACACGCAAAGGGAGCACCTTGTTCCTTATGCCTAATAGGGTAAGTTTTATGCACAAGATAAAGCGACACTCTCTTGCGGCGTCGTATTGTAAAAACTCCGCATAGTTTTTATGTAGATTCCTTGTATGGCCAAAATTCGTTTATCGCGCGACAACCGTATGTTTGTTTTTCGGGGGACAAAAATGTCCGTTCCTAAAAATAAAAGCTTGTAAACGCAAAGCCAAATCAGTTCTTCGTTTTGAGTTTTTATTATTAATTAATTGTATTAGTATTGACATTGGAAATTTTTTTAATGTTCTGTGGTGATGACTTTAATGTTGTGACGTCACAACTTAATACTAAGGAATGTGTCAAAATATTGTAACTGGATTTTTCTACTACTAAATGTACAGTCCTGTATGTTTAATAGTAGAAAAATGTGTCTCCTCGCCAGACTATCGGAAAATAATGTATAATATTTTTGATAATATTTCTTTGTGTTGTTTGACAATGTAAAGAAATGTGTAGACTAGCTTTTGCGAATGTTTTCACCACTGGAAATGAATTTAGAATTTTAGAAATACTACTTGGTTTTTCTCTTCTAGTATTTAAAGTTTGTGTTAACATATATTATTTTTTATAGGTGCAAGTGACTGTTGACCAGCTGTGGTCTGATGATATTGAAGTGACATCTATCGGTCCTGGCGAAAACGTTAAGGTGAAACTCAAAGGCATTGAAGAAGAAGATGTCTCACCAGGATTTGTTCTGTGCGATGCGGCAGAACCCATTACCACTGGCAGGGTAACCATCACAATCCCTCACTTTTAACTCTCCTCTGTAGATTTTTTGAGACCTCTTTTGAAATGTAAAGAGGTCTATGAAAACTATGTGTCTTATATCCCTACATAAACATTCGACTTTAAACTATTAGGACATATTGCACAACTTATTAGACAGATGAAGTATGGAGAATCGATCAAAAAAGTTATAGATATCACTTAGTATTATATTTGAACTAGAAACTATTATCACTTTTTTATAAAAATTAGGCGAACAGAGTAATGTAATGGTACTCATTTGCAAATTTTAGGCTACAAAAAATGCCAGATATTTTTTTTATCTTAATATTTGCAAATGCACTGTTTATATATTTTAGTATTAATAGATCATTAATTAATTAATTTTTATTTATACTTGTCGTTGTCGTTCACAGTGGATGCACTAAAACAAGACAAACTAAACAAACTAAAACAAGGTAATAGAAACTTAGGAGCCTAATATTTTAATTTAATTTTTCAGGTGTTTGACGCTCAAGTGGTTATTTTAGAACACAAGTCCATTATATGTGCGGGATACTCAGCTGTAATGCACATACATTGTGCGGCAGAAGAAGTTACTGTTAAGGTAAACATTTTTAACAATCCTCGTAATTTAACTGGACATCTTTTCCTTAGAATATTATGTGTATTATATAATAAAAATCTTAAATATATGTATAAAGTGTGTTATTTTTATTTCCGTTGTCTGGCACCTTTAACACAAGTCCTTCGGGTACTTAGCACGGGGCCAGATTGACGTGGTGTGAAGCGTCCATAGATATTAAATATATATATATATATATATATAATTTTGTTGTATGAATATATAATTACTATAAAAAAAGTTATTTCATATGC
>JAOTAV010040632.1:0-18078 GCA_026546445.1 Cyclargus thomasi
ATTCTGTATATCTTTAGGCCCACTATCATAATAATTTGCATTCAATAAATTTTGTTTTACACGCATATTCCCTATTAGATAAGAGTTTTATTTCTCTGAGGACAAAGCAAAAGGATTTCAATGAGGTCAACTCAACTATTAAATACTGAGACAAACGACACAAGTAATCAATGTAAAGGAGTGGCAGCAAGCGAAGCGAGTCTGATCATACTCGACGACAGCTTTGCCGTTCAATTAACACACGTTACTTATTGTTTATTGTCTCGTACTCATTGGCCCGTCTCCCAATAGGTCGACAACAGTTATATCTTAGACGACATAAAGATTCACGACCAGCCGGGCTAAGATAAGCGATCGTGAAAATTTTGTCTACACGTTTACTCGACGTTTACCGGTTCATCTCTTCAACTCTATTGACCCTAACATGAATTTTTTTTTTCTCGTCTTTGTCAACAAAATGAAAGATAATTTTTGAGATTTGATTTCAGTCCGAGCTACTTTGGTCTAAAAAATTTTTACATAACAATACATTTTTATCCAGTTTAGTCAAGATTTAGATATTATGAGACGAGTCTTCGTTTTTTTTTCTCACGACGTACGCATGTTACTTCGCTCGAGAGAGAGATATCACGTTGGTGAATCTTTGCCCGGCAGAAACTGGCGAGACGACTCTCTTATGAAGAACAATTATTCTAGAACCAATAATTTTGGCATACCAAAAAACAATTAGAAGAAAAAGAAGCTCATGATAAAAGTAGGTAAAATATACTTCCAAGTTGCGAGCACAAAGTGTAAGCTCAAACAATACGAACAAAAGCATTAATATTAATGAAGGCCATCCGCAAGAGATAGGTTGCTAAATCAGAGGCGGAGACTAGAATGTCCACGTTGTATGAAACTTGAATGAACCTAAAGCTTGTATATAGCGGTCAGATACACATTTTTTAAAGTAAGACATTAATGAAACACACGTAATCATCGTGCAACATAATATTTAGCTTTCCCTGTCCTATGCACTAACCTACTTTCTCAAATCAAGGTTAAGTGTAATCATATGCTTAGCGGGCAGTTTATACTCTTTAAAACACAGACGCATATTTAAGGCTGCTCTATTGAGTAGAGGAAAACGGATTACTAAATAAGGGTCCATCCATAAAGTACGTCACACAAATTTCATGACTTTTAGACCCTCATGTCACAGGTGGTCATCTCAGTGTCGCGAATTTCCCAATCAAATTTGTCTAAACCCCTTTCTTCTCTGAATGTGACGTACTTTATGGATGGTCCCTAGCGAGCTTACGTAAGTAAAGATTACTATAATATCCGTACCTGCGGATCATCATCTGGCGCCAGGCTCCGTCGTTTAGTCGCGTACTCCTTGATCGCATTACTGTTGTCCGTGTTGGTGTCCACGTTGAAGGTCTTCAGGCGCAGCATGGGGCTGACAGCCAGGGGGTTATTGTACTTGTTGTATGTGAGGTATCTGTTCCCCTGGCTGAGGGGGTTCGGTGACAGAGATGGGGGGTTAGAGGACACCTCCACGATGCTCTGGATGGACGGCCTCTGCACCCGTCGTTTGGGTTTGACGTAGGTGCGAGAGTCGAACTTGTGACGATCCGGTAACGCGACTTCATCTGCAACAAGAAGACGGATGTACAAAAACTGTAATAGACTATACAGAAATATAGAGATCGATAAGACCAAAAAACTTAGAATTTTTTAACCTCACTCTTAATTGAAGACATAAGTGGACGAAGCGGACCAACATTTTACAACCTTCGAGAAAATACTTATGTTTTTCATAAAATTTTAAAAAATAATGTTATTGGGCTCTTTAATTTTCTACTTTGTCTATCTAGATATACATCTAATCCGCATTATTTTAATTTAAAAACAAACAACAAGCGTCCATTTACGCAAAAATCCGTCAGTTTTCTAAATGTTAGTTACCCGCTTCTTCCACTTATGTCTTCAATTATTACCAGACTTTACAACAAACACGTTTGTAGCCCGTTGATAAATCATATTAAACTTTTTATCCTATAATAAGAAACAATCTCTTATAACTCATACACATTATGAAACTTAATTTCTATGCGGAAAACCGCAACAATGAGCAATAAGAAAACACAATGATATAAAATATAACCAAGAGAAATTGTTCCGCCCATTGTCTCCATCGAGATTGATTGGAACATCGATCTATAGATTGAATAACGAGAGGAATCATCAATTGATACAAGATATTGCAATCAATCGATATGCCTATAAGGAAGTCCTTGCTAACGACCTAAGAGCTTCAGAAAATTAGAACTTGCAACTTGCAAGTTATATGCGAAGAATTTGGACCCCATCTTGTTTTGTTTGAGTTTAAATTTACCGTGGAATCATTTTTTTCCAAGAATACGCAATAGCTCAGACGTAAAAGCCCTAGAATTAAGATTTAGAGTCAATTAACAAATTAACACTTTTTTTATTTGATTTGATGTGTGTCTAGACTAGCTAGATATACTGGCTAGATAATAAAATAGGTAAGTTATGAGATTTTTCAAAATTTTATGAAAAAAAAAAATTATATACTCGAAGGTTGTAAAATGTTAGTTGTCTGCTTCTTCCACGTATGTCTTCAATTGCTACAGTATTCTGTCTCAGTAATTAATATTAGCAGCTAGATAGCCGTGCAAAGGTGAACGGACGGCGGGATTGGGCCAGCGTGACAGTGGCGACGCCTGCCGCAAATAGAACACTTCCGCGTATTATATAACGATAAACGACAATATTTGTTGATACGAATGTAAATTGGGACATTAGTACGTCACTTTATCTAGTTTTTTTTTTATTGAATAAATTAAAACCTAATTTTGAATTCAAATGCAAAACAAAGATGAAAATAGCGTATAAAATATATTGATACTGTAACCGATGCAGTGGTCTAATTAAAGTATCTAGGGCCCGTGAATATTGAATTTAGAAGGAATACCTCTAAAAGGTCATGTTAACAATGTAAAATGTTAGTTATACTATAGTATTTTTGGCCGTGTATTCTTTTAGGCCGGGACCCTTGTGAGTCGAAAGCCACTGATATCAGAGCGATATGGCAATTGCCCCATATGAGTTAACCAGCACTTCCTAGTTCCTTACCACTGCAAGACCGCAACGTACTTTCCTTCCTTGCACAAAATACTTAAAATTACATTTTAATTTGTTTAATTGGCGTTACCAAAATATAAATCACCGTCCACGGTTGATGAATCTGTTCGACAGGCAAATTACGAGGCGAAAAGAAAGTGAAAGCCGGTTAGCTCCAATTCTGTATGTTAATCGATGTGTGGGCGGATACTGTATTGATACACAAGGACTTATTAGGTCCTCCTTATCAAAGCAAATCCATAAATAAGAACGCGCGTGTATAAATTTAATGTTGTTGGTTGAATATAAGTACTTACTTCCATGCAACACGAATTTCTTTAGAAAACGTAACATTGTATTCCAATTTCCAAATACATAGCTTTGAAACATAGTTCTTCTATGACATTAGTCCTAATAAAAGTAAAAAAGATTGACTCTATAAATATAAAGCTTGTTTAATTGTTTTGTTCACGTTTAAGTGTCACAACAAACTGTGTCTTCCTTTGAAATCTCATAAAAACATCCATATAAAAAGGCCAATGAATACATTGAATTTTAAGTTAGTAACTGTACCGAATCATCAATGCTCTCAAAACAAAAGATTTAAAAGCCAATTGTTTTGTCTCATTACAGTTCTTCTTAATAACATTCGAATAAAGTTGAATGACTTCAACTGCCACATTTTGATTGTGCTGTTAACTTTGCGTGTTGCTTTTGAACTTTTATAAATGAGTTGACCTAATTTTGGTGCAATATTTTAACAAAACGTACCTACTTTTCGAAATTAGAGATTAGCGCTTATCTTTATGTTCTAATTAGATAATTTTTGCGACAATACAATCGATATGCATGTTAATTTATCCATACTTTTTGAAAATGAAGACCACACAGGAAAAACAAGAAATGTCAAAAAAGTACAACTGAGAGAAAAACACCATTATATAGTTACAAAGTCCATATATAGCCAGGGACAAACAATTATAAATTGCACTATAACAGTTGACTGCGAAGATTTTACCCAATTCCGATTTTATATTAGAATAATACACTGGCATAAAAAAATCAGTATCAAAAAAAAAGTGACAATCATTGTTTTTCCCGCGTGGTTTTCAAATACGAAAATAGTTAATTTTCTGTTTGTTGACATTGAAAATGATAATTTTCCCTTTCACTCTTTCAGTTTCGACGGTAGAATCGATCCGATGAGTTAAATACATAAAAAGTCAAAATATGACTTTTGACTTTTCTTTATCCTTCGACATCTCTTGCACTCTACCTCGAAAAATGTATAATTCCTCAGAGCTGGTGCTCAATGCAAAGATTCCCTCAATAACCGGTCGCAGTGGTCACACGCAGTACCATAACGGTACTCAATACTCGGTGATGTTGCAGAATCGATATAAGTGATTGTGAGCTTGTCTCTACATTTCACTTGCTGTGTATCTCAAAGCAGCTTTTGAATGGCTTTCAAATAGAAAGACTAACGAAATATTCGTCAATTACATAGAATGCTTACCGCATCAAAGTCTTGAAGCTAATAAGAAATTCTACTGAGCCGTTTTATTCGTCAGCAATATTATAAGTATCTCAAAGCATGCAAGCATATTACAATTGAACTTACGAGTTACTTTGAGATGCTGTTGTCTTTCATTAAGAGACCTCTATGAATAAAAACAGCATATTAAATTTTTTTAATCATGTCCTTTTAAGTACTAATCGCTGAATATTATTACTAGCCTCAGTGAAGCTTGCATTAATAGGTTGGTAATGGTAATTGTCTACGATCCTAATAACGACTTTTATTGAGGGTAAATTTTGATTTAAAGCCAGATAGCGTAATTTCTAAACAACATAACGTCTATGTTATTTGGCATTAGCTAAATCCTATGTTTTCACGCTGAGCCCACGTTCGGTTATCCTACTCAGCCGAGGTTAAATATTCTGTGTCTAAAATCTTACCGACTTATCAAATCGCGTCTTTTTGATGGTAAGCTTAAAGCTCTATTTAGTCATACAGACATAGAGCCACGCTTCGGCACGAATGGGCTGGCTCGACCGCAGTAAAACCACGGCCTTACATAAAACTGGCGTGAAACGGTGTTGTGCTGTGTTTCGTTTAGTGAATGAGTTTACCGGTGGCCCAACTTCCCTAATTTCCTATCCCTATTCCCATTCCCTCACGGCAACACACTTGCGACTCTTCGGATGTCGCGAGTGTCGATAGGCGACGGCAGGCAAAACTAATTGATTAAGTACATAGGTAATAGGTATGTATCTATAAATCATGCTTAGAAAAAACTTAGAGCTGGTAAAGTTCCCAGCTCTTATTATAAATAATTATTATCAATGTATCATGGAAGGAAAAAGGAATAATATTGGCCGTTTAGGACATTCACATCACACACGCCTAAAAGACTCAAATAGAATATCAAAACCGAATGTGGTCTACATATTATGACGTAATTTAAAGATAAAAAAATATCACATACGGTAAGAAATTCTCATCCACTCGATACAAACAAATACGATGATGTCAACTCTCGTATTGATCGTTTACAGTTGGAACATCCTTTACAGATTACCTCAACTTGTTTATAGCGTATTTATGTATTTTACGTCTTTTAAGTTCAACTTTAAATTTTCAATACCTGTTTTTACCCTGCCAAGAAAGAATCATTGAAATAGCGTTTCGCTTTCTTATATGCCTTTTCCAAAAGTCGCATGAGTAAATAGTGAGAATGAGTAAGTGTTATAGAGGACGGGTGTATAAGAATCAGAATAATTCGCGTTACACGACGGTAAAGCTAAATAAGTTAGCTAAGGTAAGTAAGGCTTACTCAGAGCATAAAATCTCATGGATAATTAATACTATTTTGTTCCTTCCAGCACGAGCTATAGAAAAAAGATGCTTCTGCGCAGTCAATAACAAGTTTAAGCGCAGTAACATACTGGTAAGTGGTACATTAATTACGGGGTATTGGGTTAAACCTGCCATTTAAGGTCGTCGGTGGGCGTCGAGTCGTCTATCGCAAACTTGTCAATTGCATAGCTGTTCGACTAACTAGGACAATTCTATACCAGGGAGGCATGGAATTTGAGATCCACGACGTGTTCCAATGATCTATACTATATTAACTATGGAGATTTAGAGCATAAAATGTCACCCTTTCCCAGGTAAATAAATTATTGAAGTACCTAATACTGAAAATTTATGAAAAGTGCTAAGATATTAAAGAGAACAACCCTTACTCTAAGCTACTACAGCTTCGAATAGTGAGGGTCCATATAGCATAAATGTAAAAGTGTGTCAACAAAACAATCAAAGCAATCTAATTTCTGATTAATTTTATTATAACCGAGAGTGAAACAGAAGTTAAGGCTACCCGATAGAAAGTTTTAAGACAATTATAGTAAAATACTACACACCATACACAAGTCTCCCAGATCTCCCTTTCCCCCCACACTAATTGGAGGTGAAACCGTGAATTCCGCGAGAAAGTCAAATCCGATTACGGTTTATAAAACTTTACTTGGGCGAATAAAAATAAGCAGGAAAGAAAGGAAAGGCTCCCCTGAATTCGTGCCAAGAATCAACGCACACTGCATCCGTTTGATGCCAGGGATATTGCTAGGGGTGGCCTGCCGGCTATGGGGCTATAGAATGATGGGGCGGAAAGTTAGAGGATGATTAAAATCCTAAAATACGTCTCTGGCTGTCACACTTGCCAGAGACGTATTCTCGCGCCTGAATCAACACCGCTAACGAACGTGGCAGTATTATGCGCTGTAAGAGACGTTAGAGTCCTGAGAACATAGCCCCGATTCTGCTAAACTGGGCAGTGTTATGTCGCACGTAATGGGTGATACTGATTTCGATGACGTGGCTTAGTTGCTTTACTGAATGATAAACTGACAGTAGAGGCTTGATTCTGATCGTCACTTGCTACCCAAGACCGGAAACTGACGACCTCTATGGCGTCTTAGGAAATATCTAGTGAAGATATGCGTTTAATTGTTTCGATTTCCTGATTCCCTCCTTATACGGCTAGCCTTGTACCGGATAACGGTACTCGTTGCGTGACCGGGTACGGTGAGGCCACTGTCCAGCTGATGGGACAATCCGCAATTAAGTTACATTTTCTACGACCATTGTTAGCTATTTTTTTCACATGATGATTTGTCTTAATTCAGCGCCCATTCGAAAGCCAGATAAAGAGACATTTATGAATGAAAAAAACATCTCAAAAGTTTTTGATGCATGCTCTTAGTATTAAGCTCTAAATATAATTATTACGGGACTTAGATTAAGAGCTTACTGCATTTCATTTTGTCAACAGTCAAACTACGAAACGGACTTACGCCAACAATAAGGTTCAAGAAGAAAGTATATTCCCTCTAAAATGATCGGTGGCAAATCTGCAACTCTTTCGATGTTGCGACATCTCTTGTAAATGGGTGCTTGCTTTATATCATGTGACATGTTAGCTTGTTAGCATCCTAATTTTATTGGACGAACGCGGCGAGGCTCTGTATACACCCTGTACAGTTTTGTGGTACACTTTAACGGAAAAACTATAAGTTTAGGCTTTAGTATAGTAATTTGTGTACATGTCTAGATGTGTTTAAAAATAAAATAGTAATAATATTATCGATAATAATAAAATACTTTTTTACTATTAACGCCATCTATGAGTTAAGATGTGCAATTGTAAAGATAAACTAAACCAACTGATTCCACACTGTATCCACATTGTATCCAGAACTGTAATATTTTATTTAAAAAAAACTGTCACAGTCAAAAAATACTTTGGAAAACCCAATGTCCCAGCATTTAAAAATTTTGCGAGCCCTCATAAAGGTGCACTTTTGCTAGTGTAAAAAAATTTGTCCTACAAAAGAAAAATACTTCTGTGGTAGTCAGTAAAAATATGAAAACTTTGCCATGGGAAAGCCATGCTTTAGCACGGTCCTCAATATCCTTCGATGACCAAATGAACAAAGAAATAAATGAAAGGATAGCACATGTTTGGAATAAGTTTTGGTCACTAAAAGAGATTTTAGAAAACAAAGAATTAAGCCTAAATATAAAAAGCAAAACTTTTAAAACATGTGTCCTCCCTTGCCTCACTTATGGGGCTGAAACATGGTCCCTCATCAAAGCTCAAAAAGAAAAACTAACAAAATGCCAGAGAGCCCCATGGAGCAAAGCATGATGGGATGCAAACTACAAGACCAACACCTTAGCTCAACAATCAGGATAAAAAATAATGTTGTTGACATCCTCAAATGAATAGATACATTGAAATGGCTGGCAGGACACACTGTATAATGCAAAGAAAGTAAATGGAGTCAGAGAGTTATAATGTTGTATCCAAGAGACGGTCAAAGTACAAGAGGTCAACGAAGCTAACTGCTGGACCCTACTGGACAAGGGTAGCACAGGACAGAAAATACTGGAAAGTGCTGGAGGAGGCCTTGCCATCAGGCACACCAAAATTAAGAGACTTAATCTAATAAAACAACTATTCGGAATAAAAGGCTTTATTAATTAATATAACTTACTTTTTTTTACCCAAACTGCTGATATGGTGATTATAGTTTCAGTATTTTTAGCTTTACTGCCTCGAAATTTGTTATCAAAAAATTTGAGGACTCTAGGTTTCCTATATATTTTCCAGTGGCTTAAAGTGTCTACATAACAATTTTCATCCATAGAATCACAAGTTGAATATAATAATAAAGATGAGATTTTAGTATATTAAGTTTAACTTTATAAAAAAGATTTAAGCATTGTTTACAATAACTTACCTCGTAGCAGGCTATCAAGCAAGGTGTACAGCTCCTTCTCCGTTTTAAGATACTCCTCATCTTCATTGATTGGCCAATCACAAGCTAAGTTATATTCCACCAGATTAACTTTATGTCCTGAGTCATTTGGAGTTGTGTACAACCTTGAATGAAGCAAAAGTTTCTTATAAAAAAAAATGCAAAAAATATATTATAATGTGGCTGTTATAAAGTCATTGATGAAAATTAACAAAAGATTTAACCATGAAAATATTTATTTTAGTTAGTGTAAATACTGACTGATGTATGGAAACGTCGAGTACAAATAAAACAGCAGATAGTGGGTCAAAAGAAAGAGCGATTGCATGAAATGGGATTGACCAAATTATGTGATTATCGTTGTTGCTGGTCTTACCAAGTCTGATCATCCGAAAATTCAAGTGATTCCACGTCAATTAGATCAGAATCAATCATATCTTTGTTTATATTTTGATCCAACTGATTCATAATATGACTAAATCCAAAACATTAATTTGGCACTTTCAACTATCCACTTGTAATTTTTCTTGCGAGAACTACATTTAACATATGAATTATCACTTTTTAGGAAAGAGTGCGGATAAATGATAGATATATTATTAAGATTCAACACGAAAACGTCCCGACAAATTTAATTTGGTTCTTGACATTTCTAAAAAATGCATCTGCCAAGCTTCTGCCAAAAATGTTGAAACATGACATTACAGCATAGACAAATTTGGGATAGACAAAAACCATAGTATATATAATATAGCAACATAAGTCATTACTCATTACTCATTAGACGCACCATCCACGTTTATTTAAATGTCACTTTTGTTAATAACTAAAAAAAAATTGTCCACAGCCGAACATATAACCTCCTCGTTTTTGGAAGTCGGTTAAAAAATACGAAGTGATGAGTGATGACTAACAGCGAGTGTACGCTCTAGCCGGGACACAGCGGTCAGCGAGACCACCTGAGTGCCAAAGTATAAATGGGTAATTGGGTACTCTCGCCACGTCTAGCCTGTCAGTTTCGCAAAGTCCTCAACAGCAACAACTTTTAGGTCAGGAGACTCAGAAGGTTACAAATTAATAACGACGCAGAAACCTATTTGTTAAAAGAGGAACGACCGTTTACAGTGCCTGTTAGACAGATTTATTACATTAGGAAAATAATAATTTTTCGCTAGTCTGTAGTACTTTTAAATCTTGCAACATTAAAAAAAATCTTTCTCTTGTCAACGTGATAGCGCAAGCACGTTGTGTTGTAATTTTTACACGGTAAATTACAAAAATGTCGGCGCATTTAAATTGGATGATTATCAGAAACAACAACGCCTTCCTAGTGAAGAAGCGTAATATCAAGAAACCATTCAGTAAGGAGCCTAACAATGTAACTAACCTTAATGCATTCAAATATAATGGCCTGATCCACAAGAAGGCTGTCGGCGTGGTGGAGAATCCCAACAGGAAAGGTTTCACTGTAGTGTACAAGAAAGCTAAGACTACAAACAAGCCAGTGAAGAACCAAGTTCGCCGGTCATTCAAAGCTGGAGCCAGAAGATCACTCCACAAGGTAAAGAGGTTGCTCAGAGCTAACAACTACCGCCCCGACTTGGCTAAGGCTACCCTTCGTCGTGCTTCTGCTGTTCTTCGTTCCCAAAGGCCCATCAAGGCCAAGAAACCGAAAGCGGCTGCAGCCAAAACCGAATAATATGTTATAAGCTGACAATAAAAAAAATTTGTAAAATCCAAATTTCTTTTTCTAACCTCTTTAGTGTAAGATTAAATTACTCTCTAAATTATATTAAGAATGAATATTGGGTAATGTTTGATTAAAATATCTGTATATACTATTTCTTTATTAGCTATTAAATTATGGTCATATTTATTATAACACCACAATAATACAAAATCACACTATATAGCCTCTGAGTAGACTGAATGATGAACCCAATCAGCAAATTATTACTTTGACAAGTAACAATACAGATGATATTGAAAAGACAATGGCTACAATTTTGTACCACCGTGTATCATTAACACAAGGGGTCTCATTCATGCCCTCGTCTTACTGAGAGCATGATTTAAAATAAACACCAAATATATACTAACAATAAATGACATGGTTATGTCTGTGTGAAGTCTATTCTCACACATTTGGTTTTGTTACATTCTTCATTATGACAGAGGATACATGCTCGAATGTGTATTAGATTAGTCCATCAGCTTGGTCAGGAATGTCATTGTCAGGAAAATGATTGTCTGACCAGTCAATTGACAGATTATTGGAATTCTTTAGACCTTATTTGGCTAAAAACTTAGACTAATTCCAAACTGGTGCCAGATTGAGTGTGTAGCCTCCATCATGGATTGTACACTCTAGCACCAACTCGTTATTAAAATAATATAGATTAGCATCCCAAAATCTTTGTTGGATTTAAGAAAAATTGTATATTATGATCAATTATTACAGTAAAAATAATAGTCAATAGGCATGCCACATTTGATAAGTCGATAATAATAATATATTCTCTGTAAAAAATTCTGAATTTTAAACCAATAGTTAAAATAGGTATTCAAATATAATAACTGATTGCTGAAATGGGTACATGTTAGAAAGCGTCAGGTACAAAATATATAGTATACATAGAAATAAAAGGCACAAACATTTAATAACTTATTGATATACAAGGCACAATACATCATAATTCATCATCATCAATATCAGTCTGTGCTGATATTAATAGTAATACCTTCTGCACAAGTTTAGTGAGGATTATCAGCTTACCTGATAAATATTAATGCATCTCTATTAACTATTATAAACATGGCCATTGTAACTTTATTTATCTACATTTTTTTCAGAAACAAGCTTCAAAATAATTATGATGCGCCCATCTGAGGGGCAACTCTCTTGGTAAGAAGAGTTTACTAGAACATAAAATCTGATTTTTTTAACCAAAGCACAACAACATTCTAAAATATAGAAGAATATTCAGTAGTTATTATAGTGATCAGACTAATAATGATGATATTAATTATGAGCCTATTCAATACAGGTGTAGGTTAATTAACTAAAGCTTTTTACAGTATTTTTTTTTAATTAATTTACTCAATGTATCAATTTGGCAGCTCTGTTGCATGTTTTACATATGCAATAGGGCTGCCCATGCACCCTGCTGTAGGTTTTTCTAATATCTAGTGCAAACAGAATGATGAGCAGCCAAGAGAAATTTATAATCGCACTTGAAAACAAACTTTCAAATTATGAAACTAATACAATAAAATATAGTGAGCTTTTAAAAAACAAACTTTAGTTATTCAAACTACATTTTATGCTTTCTGATCTAATACAATAAAAATACCTACATAGCCTTATTAGTTATTATTAAGCCTACTTTGTTTTAGTAAATAGTGTGACCTGATAGCCTCAGACCAAAGTTAAAATAATATCCTATATGCCATAAAGAAATAGGTACATGTAAATTTTGTTCACTGTTTAGAAAATACTTGGTTTTTTTAAGTTGCAAAAAAATTTAGCGCTATTTAGACAACCATTTTATTTTCGTGAAGAAGAAAAATTAGGCTATTCGTCAACCAGATTTTAACTTTCGAATTCAATATTACAATAAATACCTATATTGGTTATGAAAGATTGACATTGTGCCATTAGTGACTAAATATTTTGGTTGAATTTTTATTCTTATAATATTCTATTCTTATATACCTATACATTTCGAATCATTGTATTATCCTACCATACTGTAGTCAATCAAAATTGAAAATACACAAAAGTTCATTAAGCTTGTAAAAATAACAATAAAACTACAAATAAACACCTAAGTAGTCTAATTTACACATTAATATTAATAAATAAATGACTAGTTTGAAAAAATGCAAAGCGTTTTGTGTCCATTGTCTTAACTTTTTGTTTATAACTATGTATTTTATTATGTCATGTTATAAGAGTAATTAAATATCACAACAGATTTTAGATTTGTCAAGATGCTAAAGATTAATTTTTGCATGCTATGCTACTGTATAAATGTTTTTTATATTATACAAATAATAATTTACTAAAAACTAGTTTTAAATTGACGACTATGAATCTTGTCTGATGTGAAAGAAGTTTCCAAGAAGCTTAGAAGTTTTCGAAATGATTATCATGTCATATGCCTACTTTAAAATAATTTGAATTGTAAAGAATAAATTATAAATCATCCTTTAAATGTTAAATTGAATATAAAATATTCAGCAATTTTATATACGTATTTTAACTATATTATATGTCTAACAATAACATTTGTGAAGTCCTTAATATATTATAATAATATTCTAACATCAACTACATACTCAAATAGCAACGCTAATAATTCGATTTGTGGTCGATGCAATAAAAATCTAAACAACCATTAACACAAACTCTCAATTTAGGACTGTTTGATTTATTTCTAGGGAGTGTTTTAATGATTATGTGTATTATTAGGAGAGTGACTTTATAAGAGAGATCTATGGTTTCTTCATAAAAACAAGCAGTCCTTATTATAGAAGCGTGAATAATAAGTAATTGCGCATGTGTGTGCGTGTTTGTTGATTGCTAAGCATACAAGAATACAGTTGTAAAATATCTTTAAAAGATTTCAACGATCTAGCTAATTTTGGACGTGGACTTACATAATATTCTTAAGCATATAAGCTACAGTAATTAATAATTATGGTCTCTGGAATGATGAGGAATGCAATAAGTATTAAAATTTAAATGACGATACGACCCTGTAAATTCGCAAATTCACTACTTAATTTTTCGTTACATTTAGAAATACTTTAGGCGGTACGAGCGATTTTCACCACAAATGGTTGCTATCTAGGTGGGTACTTTAAAAAAAGTGATTTGAGAATCTTACTGACCATGCAACAATTACATTCGTTAATATAAAAACTACAATACTTTTTGGACATTTTGCATTCAATGCTATGCATAAACATTTTAAACTTGTTCATAATTTGCCAGTCACTTGAAAGTCATAAAACTTGCCAAAACATATTATAATGCAATATGCATATAAAAAAAATTGTGCAATGTGAAATACATTTACAATCTGTCTGGATTAGAAAAAAATGAGGCAGTTAAGTACAAAACAATAATTTGTACAGTTCTATGGCAAGTATGCAAACTTTAAAATAAATGATCTACAATAAACAAATGTATAAAACTACCTACAATATTGTAGCTTGTTCCATCTATTCGCAGGCCAATTTACTGTCAAATGAACTGAGAGCAATACCAAATGCCTGAAGGGCACATAGTGGATATCTAAAATCCATAGTAAATAGATCTTCTGAGATTCTACCAAATTGCATGACTACATAATCAGGTTCAGAATCATGTACAATTTGAAAGTTCTTGACACTGGCCTGTGTTACCCTTCCATGAAAGTTTAACACATAAGATTGTGTTTCATCATTCCACACAGGTGTCTTATTATGAAGAACCACCACATCATCAAAGTTTTGACTTCTCCACCGCTCTAGAAGAGTTTCACTATCATCTTGTGGGGCAATGACGACTCTCTGTCGATCTGGTGTCATACCGGGCAGTATAACGGTCATTTTTCTAGGACCCTTAAAACCCAGCACATTTGTGTCCTGAAAAATAATCAAGAAATATTTTATTACGAGTGGACGGATATTTTGTGTAGCTATTACTAGAATATAGATGTTTGATTGCGACCTATTTGCGGCCCTCCACTTGGAATGTACGCAATCAATAGAAGAGCCCTCAATGTACTATCTTTTTAATTAGTTTTTAAAATGTTTCATAGACCAATGTTACAGAAACACCTACATAAACAACAGCAGCCAGCTCATGTCTTGTTTGATCTCTGTGACTCTTCTTCCATGCCTTGCCATTATCATACACAGTGAAAGCTGTTCCAAGCAGATTGGACCGAAGTTTGCCAGCAAAACTATCAGCCTGCCTTGTAAGCTCAGTTGGGTCTGTTGAAATCAGATAGTTTGATGTGGCCGATTTTTTACGTTTTCGACCTGAAAATTAAAGAATGTGTTTGAGTTGATATGTATCCATGCAAATATTATGCTGCCTCTTTACGCAAGAACTGCTCAACCGATTTTGCTGAAACATATATATAAAAATGTACAGTTCCCACACAATACACAAATTTTTGTGCAACGAACTTGCGGGCTTCATCTAGTGTACAATTAATAACATAATAATTATCCGCTCAACATTGTATTGCCAAAATTTTACTGACAGCTAGGCATTCAGACAACTTATCAAGACAATGAAATTATATTAATCCTCTTTTCTTATACTTACCAGCAAGCAGAAACACTTTCTTCCCATAATCTTTTTCAAGATGGAGAAAGTATGTTGGGTATAGTCCCCGGTCCATACCTTTCCTATCTCTGGCTATACGACACTTGTACAGGGTTCCATGTTTTGCTGGAGTCACAACAAATGTCTCCACAGCACCTTCCACTGATCCTTCTATTTCTGCTGTCTGTAAATTTAAACTTGATGATAATAACAATAAACACAAATGAAACTGCCTATGTGATGCCCATTAAGGACATTGACAAGTTTTATATTTTCAAATAATTTTTACAGCTTAAATCTTTAATTATCTGAAGGAAAATAAGGAATTTCAGATGTTCTAGTATGAATATATTAAAATGTGCAATAAGCATGCACTCCATACAGACAGATGTTACTTTATACACTGTGGCTGAGTACCTCACTGTACACTCATTGGAATAAACCTGTCTACACCCCTGGTTACTATAATTAGTAAGTTAATAAGATAATATTAGTATATCAAATGAGTAATCTATTTATAGCACAATGAATCATATGAGGTCATGTCAACAAGTTTTCTTTAGTGAAGTTAAAATCCTACTACTATTGAACTGATTTTATAGAAATTTTATATAAAAATTGGATATGGATTGAGATATTTTAAGCTACACTGTATCAGTAAACGTCAAATCTTAGCATTAGTAAGGAAGTATATACCTGACTCGGAGATAGATCCCGTGGAGGTCTACCCATAGGTGCAACAGCTGCATCAGCACACACATCATCAGTACTGGCGTCTCGCCCTACGCTACACACCGGTACACTCTCACCCTCCTCCTCACCACTGTGTTCACCAGTATCATCACCCACAGTCAATACTTCTATCTGATTACCTAGTTCTGTAATATATTATAAATTTTATTTAAGGTGTATTTTCTTCTAAATCTTCAACTTCAACTGTGTTACTGGTTAAACATGACCAAAATTAAAATTATACATTTCCAAATTCATTAATAAAATAGCAGATAACAGTATCCATATACTCGGATAAGTTTATAGGCTAACAATCATTCATCACAAAAAATGAAAAGCAAAAAGAGCAAATTGATGATTTAACTTACCATCGTATGTGGATATTCTATTAGTTTGCAGGGGAATAACTTGATCAGGGTTTACAGGCGACATAAGAAATTGCATTGGACCATCATAGCCTGATAAAAAATAAAATAAATGCATAACAAAAAACAGGACATAAACATGCAGATGAAAGAACTCAAAATTGAAAACAACATCATTATTTATACATTTTTCTTTTAGTATTACCGTGTAGTTCTCGAGAGCGACTTCCAGAAATGGGCCGTTTGGCCGAACCTACTCTCAAATCGTTTGCTTGCACCATACCCAAGTTTTGTCTCTTTTGCTTCATTTTTTGCTCCATTAATTGACGCTAAAACACAGGGTTTAACGAATAAATTAAGAAATTAATTCCAAATAAAATCGTTATAGATTTACTCACTTGCTGTTCGATTTTTTGATCCCGTATGCTCGTTGCTGCCATTTTTGTCGACTTTAGTAAATATTATTAATATTTTTCTGCACGATTACTAAATCTTTAGTTTAAAATTTCTTGAAATGGTGAATTAAATTTCAATAAAAGCTCATTTTTTGTTTGTAAATCATCTTGCCTACCGTTGCCTAGTTTTGAGTGTTGCCAACACAAATAAAGGGTATATATTAATTAATAATTATTATATTAAATATGTACCTTTCGTACAGGACTCGCAAAAAAATAGGATCCCGTTCTATTTAAGCCAACTTCGATCGGCGAGTTTAGTTATTTTTGACGTTTAAACGGTAAAATCGAGTTAAGTTGTAAGTTGTTAATTCATTTGGCTTAAATAGAACGCGATCCTATTTTTTGGCGAGTTATGTGTGAAGTGGCACTGGCACGGTCCCGGTCGGGGCACCCCTCTCGCGTCTCCCGCGCCCCGTCAACTTAACTCACCAACGTGTAGACGTTTGAGTTTAGTGCAGTTCATATTATAATAATTAATTTATCAAAAATTTTAATAAAATAGGTATTCAGTTGAGTAAAATATTAAATGTATTTAGTTTGTAGGCAGTTACTGAGCATTAAATGTAAATCGGGCCTTGAAATGAATAAAGGTTTAGTAGGTAAATGAATAAAGGTCTTAAATGTTTTAATCGATTATAGTAGGAACTTAATTTCATAGAATAAAATATAATACAACTTTTTAAAAAGATAATGAAGACAGTCGATATAAACATTCAATTTTGTTTTAGTTTTAACCACTTACAATAGATTGATGAATAAAGGAAAATTTTTTGGTAGAAGTTAGAACACGGTTTAGTAGATTTTATTAAAAATTGTAGAATATAGCAACATTTTTGTTATATCACGAGTGATTAAGAAGTGATCACACTGACGTGCTCAAAATCCGTCGATGAGACTCGGCTCGTCGACAGTGTATCATCTTCATCGCGCAATTTGCGCTGCGCTAGCCGCGAAGCCCCGGCCCGCCCCGGCACGGTCCGACACGCTCCGTGAAAGTGTGTGCATATCTAAAGTGTTTTTTTTATTTCAAATTTCAAGATGTCTATAGCCTCTATAGGTTTATGCCCATATCTTTTTTTCTTAATTTACAATTTAATTTTTTTTGTACCAAGGTTTACATTTTATCTCATATTACGTAAAGTCCATCACGATTCACGCTGTAGACCTTTTTTAATAATTATATTTATACATAGTTTTTATTATCATAGTTCTCTTATAAATATAGTATTGTTTTAATTTATTA
>JAOTAV010040643.1:0-18076 GCA_026546445.1 Cyclargus thomasi
TTTATAAGTATAAGCATTATAAAAATGTTTCGGAACATAAGAATATATCAGATCTTATAAGAATTCAATAATAACCACCTGAAGTAATTTATTTTTTTTGGACTGTAATTATTTCGAATAAATTTTTAAATGATTATTAAAAAACCACTATTCATTCTTATCAATGCTCTGACAGAATAAAAGCATGTTGACTTATTTTGATAAAGGATAAGATTTTGAAAAAAAATACTATTTGAAATTCAAAGGATGAACATTAAAGTACAAATAATTAAAAATACATAAAGTTTAATATGTGATTTTATATTACTTTTTTAGAATTGACAAAAAAAAAACAAATTTAAAAAAGTATATGTGTGTGTTATATATGTTAACATGTGTGTATCGATGTCGCTGTCTGTGGTAGAAGACGGATACAACATACTATACAGTTGCAATGTATCGGAAAACGGTGAGTATTGTTTGCATTTCTCTTAACCAATCACAGGGCTTCCCGCTTCAAGAGTACCTAAGTATACGTAACTTACATTAAATTGCATTATCTATAGATAATGCAATTTAAAGTAAGTTACAAAATTTGCCAAAATTTTATGGGAAAAAATGAGTATATACTCAAAGGTTGCAAAATTATAATTTTCCGTTTCTTCCACTTATGTCTTCAAATGTAAACTATATTCTATGTCAGCTGCGAGGCAGCAAATAAGTTGTCGGATAATTAAAGTGAGAAAATAGGACACGAGAATGCCACCTTGAATAAAATATTATTTCATACGAAGTAACTCCTTAACATGCCTCGTTCATAACATCATACTGATTGGTCAATATCAGCTTTTAACTAGAGTTAATAGTATCGTTATACGTATGCATTATTGTATACAAGGTTTTGCGTTCTTGACCTATATACCTCGTGACCCAATTTCCGTAGACACCAAGATACGCCCAGGGTATCGTACAATGTACATAACACAATAAATCTATACTTCAATTTATTTCCTTCGTCTGCTAAGTCTAAACATAAGTACAATCAAGTATGCCGACGTACAGACTATAAACCATAAATAATGATGATAAAATCATAATGTATAATATCTTATTAATGTATAATTAGTTTTTTGATAAAATTGGAAACAACATTTTGCATTCATTTTTTGTTTTAAACGTACTCGTATATTATATTGAAGCATAAAAACTAATGCTTTTATTATAATTTAGAAAATAATTAAACTCTGTTAAGGTTTTGTGTACAAATGTTGGAAGTGCTTTTGTCGTGTAAGGCTTCTTTCATGTTTAAGCCAAAAGAGATCCTTTGAAGTGTATTTTAATCCGTACATAAAATAAACTCTCGTTTTAATCACGGGTATTACGCTCTTACTGGAAAACTATAAAAGCTAAGTCTCACCTGTAATATCGCATCAGCATAAAAGTTTATACTAGCTATAAAACCAAGCCTTACTTTATGGCTTAATAAAGGTATCTTAAACTGCTTTATTTGCTGATTGTGATGTGTGTAGAATGTGGCCATCCTTTTTTAGAGAATCAGCAATCTAGCTCCGTTCGACTCAGATTTGAAAAATTTGAGTACGATTAGGGGTCAGTGATTTGCACGGCAAGCGTTTATTGAATAATTTGTAAAGTTTCCCATAAGTTACCTATTAGGATATTTTCAAAATGACATCAATGTGACTACGTACATTTTTGTCTCCAGTCGGGTACAATAGCAGTCGTAGTACTCCTAGTGGATGTTTGCACCATAGATGAAATTGATACACTGGTAGTTGACGACCCACGACAAATATATTCAGATTATGCCAACTTACTATATGTAATCGTCGTTTATCAATTGTTGACTGGGTTTCACAATACGCGACCATAATACGTAGGTCCCCCAGCCACCCAAAAATTAACTCTGATAACATACTTTCTTATTTCAAGTTCTTAGCTTTACGTTGATTAGTCGGTTACCTTTCCCTTTAATTAAGTTGTTAAACTCAAACCTTTTACATCTGTATACGCGAATAAATAAAATTTGACCATGACTTTGTGTAAGTGGGAGTCGTAACTTTACAAATAGCGAGTAACTTTAACCTAATAAAGTTGATGGTAGCTCGACCTAGGGAGGAGGATGGATCATGAATGTGAGTAATGTGATCTTGACTTTGGTTCTCACAGTACACACACAAGTAATTATCGATTGGTGACGTTTGAATCGCTAATCACGTCACTCGCGTAGGCGTCCGAGAGAGGCATATACTTTCAATTGCAGATAATATTGACATAGATAAAATGACGTCACAGATATATATATAGAGTGGGCGAGAGACATATACATTATTATAATGGAATCGTTTAACGTTTGTACTGTTTACTTTAATGGGGGAAGTTTATTGTTTTAGGCCCATAGCGGCTATTGATTTTCTGTTTATTACTGAGTAATCTATCAGGGTTATTACACCGCTATGAGATCTTAGGCACTGGTGTTTCATTGGAATTTTTTGAGAGTAAATTAATAATTATTCTCATTATATCAGTACAATACAGATATACAAGTTACGTTAAATAGTTACTCGAACGGAAAAGTTTGTATTTCACGGAAGACGCGTAGATGCAAAAACAGATTTTTTTCGTTTTTATAGTTGATATGGAGGAGAAGCGTGGATTGCCAATATTATTTTAAAATATGCTTAAATTTTGCATATTTTTAATAAATAAAACGCTACGCAACTACTACAATATTTTGACATTACACGATAATCATACACAAAATACATTTTTGTCTATGGTTGAAGTTTTTGATTGTTATATTTTTTTAATAAAATTTAATGGCCTGGTAACGATACCTTTATGCCAAATTGAAGTCTGTGATTGAATTGACAAATATTTATGGTCAAAATTCGGCCACATGGCGTAGGCTCTAGTATGCTTAAATATAACAATTCGTCACCATATCAGGGCAAAGAAAAACTGAAATTCGACCAAATGCACCACGGTAACATAGCGATTCAATCATGCGATATTTATTTATTTATTTATATTTAAATATAAATTATAACAACCGCAAAAACTGAACCTGGTTTTATTGAAACGAGTAAAGAAATATTATTACGAAGTCTCTACGATTGTGCCGATAACGATATTATATAAGTAACATTACTGTCTGCTATTTGGAATTTTAGATACATTACAATTGAAAACTATAGTAACGTATATTACTAAGTATTAAAGCTACAAAAGTTAGTGAAGTGTGAGTCGTAAATATCTTGGTCGGACCCATAAAATGTGTGGTTTTACAGACGATAAAGTAGACGTTTCTCTCTAAGTGGATTGAGTGAAAGAGTGGAACCCGTCTATTTCTAGTTTTTTGTACAAATTGTACAATTCTATATTATTATAAAAGGTTTTATCTCCTGCACCCTTAAATTGTACAGGTTATAAATATATCCCCATTTCACATTTAATATTATGGCAATTTGAGGACCCTTTCTTGCATTTTGAGACCTTAAAAATTAAGCTATTATTATTTAATAATAATGACTATCCCCATTTTCTTTCACTGAATTAAGTAATCCTAAGAAGTAATAATCGTATAATACTATCGAGGAGAGTACAATCCGTTGTTAATCGAAAAAGAAAACCTTTTCCTGTTACTCCACCATGCCCAGTGGGACAGTCACGTTTATTAAAATCTGAAATTCGATATTAGTAAAGTACAAACATTTGTGGAGTCTTTTATTGTATGTATCCAAAGAATTTCCCCAAGGAATTCTGCAATAAAAGTCTAAACGTCGAATACCATTCTCAATGGAAGTTATTAACAACAGCTCGATTAAATCCCTTTGCAATCACGTTGTTATAGAGTGTAAGACACGTATAAATAGTATAATATAGTAGTGTAATCAGCCTCCCTTTGGACAGAGTTCAGCGGCATCGTTCACACTTCAAGGTCAGGCTATACATAATTACTAACGAGAGGTACGATACTAAATTTGATTGTAAGCAGACTTTCAAAGAGGTGGAGCTGTGATATATCGGCAATAATGAGCATGGTACCAAATTTTAATCATACCCCATACGATAAAAAATAATTTTTAAAATCGGCCTACAAACGTCGGAGTACTCGTTGAACAAAAAAAATTAGTACCATGCTCCTAAATGAGGTGATCTGACGGAATCTAAAAGTGGTCGAGGGAACTCCGCGAAATTTATGTGGTTTTTAGTGATTTTTAGAGTTACGTACCCAAAAGGTAAAAACGGGACCATATTACTAAGACTTCAATGTCTGTCCGTCTCTTTGTCTGTCTATCTATGTCTCTCTGTCTCCAGACTGTATCTCAAGAACGGTAACAGGTAGAGAGTTGAAATTTTCACAGATTGTGTATTTCTTTTACCGCTTTAACAACAAATACTACCAAAACAAATAAAAAAATAACGTGTTTTTTGATATTTCTTTCTTTAGGTAATTTCAAAGATGATGAGAAGAATGTATCGCCAACATTTTGTGGTCGGCTGTTTTAACTGTTCAACTTTCAGGACAAGTTTTCCAAATTTTTGTCCTCTTCTAGTACGGAACCATTCATGCACAAGTTGAACTCGCACTTTCTCACCCGATTTTTTAAAATTTTTATGTTTTTTTTTCATCATTTCATGCATCAAGGTGTACCCTGGTTTGAAGTCGTTGATCCACAACTAATACTTTGGTTGGGTGTCATCGACACGTGGAAATTATAACCAACTAGCTTTTGCCCGCAGCTAAGCTCGCAAAGAATTAATTTCATACAAACATTAAGCCCGTCTTAGCCTTACCTACGTCCGAAGAACTCGCATGCAAAATTTTAAACCCCTAGCACTTGTGGTTTCTGAGATTACGTGATAAGTGACCTTTCGCTTTTATATATATAAACTAGTTGATGCCCGCAACTTCGTTGCGCGTAAATTTATATATCACGGAAACCGTACATTTTCTCAGTATAAAAAGTATCCTGTGTTGCTTAGACTTAATAGTTATTAAATAAAAAAGATTCATTTGTTTAGTAGTTTTACCGGAGATTAGCGCATACAAAGAGACACGCCAATTTTACTGTTTTATTATGTGTATAGATATAGATAACCGAATAATTTTAACCAAGTAAAATAAAATTTTACGTAAGCAAAGAGTAGAGCATCTCAGTAGCCGCCCTGTCGACTACCTACATAAAATAAGTCAATAATGGTTATTTTTGTACGCAAGTCGTGGGCAGCGAGAGATATATTTTGTGTAACGAGCTGATCTTTTCAGGCTGTTAAACATGGCGTACTACGTAACAATACCTACTTTGCAATATTCATACTACGTGCGTTTTCACATGCCACGGTCCGTGTAAATTAGTAATGTATGAGCAACGATAAGACCTCTTACTTGGCACGGCGACCGTGCTGTGAACATGTGTCACCCATACTTAGCCACAATAGCTCAGCGACTGTCATTTCAGTTTTCAGAAATATAGACTTGTATACTTGAACAGGACACAGCACGGCACGGCGATCGTGCCGCGCCCGTGAGCATGTAATTAATAAATTTTAATTATTCCAGTTATTGCCTAACTGGAATAATTAAAAAAAATATTTCCAAGCTTAGGGCCCAATTAGGATGGGGCCCACTTGCGTGGCAGCTCCGTGGCATTTCGCCTGACCTGTTACCTAATTGTCATACGCTTTAAGGCTTTTCTTAGATTTTCATCAACCAATCTACAATAGTTCACGCGTAAGCTTTATTAATGACGGGCTGACCTTTTAAAAATTAGTAATGGAACAAAATGTAATTAGTATCAATTATTAACATGTTACTGACCTATCAGCATCTAAATTTAGACGTTCAAGTAATAATAATTGTGACATGTTTTGTATTAATATTATTAATTAAAGCTGGAAAAAGGGTTTTCGAGGAGCTTAGGTCCTGTCCTTTTTTCTGGGTTCCGTACCCAAAGAGTAAAAAGGGTCCCGACCCTATTGCTAAGATTTGTTGTAATTATCAATTATTTTATGAATACTTTGAGTCGTAATAGTAATATTTACATATAATAAGCTTTTATTAAACTTGTGAAGGATTGTCAGAGATGAAACGATATGAGCTTGAAATAAATAGGTCAATGCCGTTTTATTATAGTTCATATCTGAGGACATTACATAATTACGTAACTTAACTTTTGCCTTGTACTATTTTTAGATTGATCCTCACTTAAGCTTAAGTCCAAGGTATGGTATGGTTCTAGTCAAAAGCCAATAATTTCATTTAGTTGCCCTCTAGGACATCCAGACCTAATGAATGACTAATCAAAACTTAAAAGGCTTAAGCTTCATGTTTTAACCATAGCAATCCATACAAACATTACAAGTGTGTGTCTCTTTGTCTGTTATCTCTTCACGCTAAACTTTTGACCCAATTTATGGCTATGTCCAGTATTTTATGTCTAGTCGTTGCGTTTCCAAAATGCTTGTATTTTTACGTTAATTACGTATACCAAGAGAGCGAAGCCGCGGACAAAAGCTGGTAGATTATTATTTACGCATATCACACATCGATATGCAAATCGTGCTCCAGTTTAAGCCAGCATAGTGCAGCGTCAATGCCGGAGCTTCACACTGATAACACCTGATAAGCGCACGGTTCAACTGTTCCACTACAGTTATTGCCATGGCGTTTTCAGGTTAATATGTCGGTTTAAGGTCGCCCCACGTATCGACTCGGAAAGAGATATAGCAAACAGGTGTCTTGTCCTAGGTGTGGAGTTTGTAGTTGTAGAGTTAAGAGGATTATGTAGGTACCTACTCTTAACCCTCACCTTGGTATATTTATTGTAGATTTGAATATATTGAAACAATTTTATTTGTATGTAATCACTAAAATAAAAATATATAAAAATCTATGATAATTATTTAAACACAAAAACATAGAAACCTAGATTTGAGGCATTTCCACAACATGATATAGAATCATTGCTCTATGTGAGGATTCAGAGGGTGGAAAACGTTATGGCCCGTTGTATAGAAACCGGCTACGGTTTCTTCAATACTTTATTATTCAGTAGGTATAAAACGTATAACTAATTAATAGACTAAAGAGTTAAGATAGGTTTTAACCAATTTCCAAATAAGGAGGAGACTTCTCAATTCGATTCGACATAAATATTATGTTCTTTTGTGGCTTGGAATGTTATTTGAAACTATTTCGTTGACTTCATTCACAAAACACATTACACGAACATACGAATTTTACAAGTTTCTTCCCGATATTATATTACAAATTAATACGGTAAAATAGATAATAAAGTTTCTTGGGACTTCGAAATACAATCAAGCCTTAGGCTTAAGAAACTTAGGAAGAACTCGATAAGTTTATAAACTGAAGGAAACTCCTTAAGTATCAATTGAGAAAATGGGTCAATATAGAGTTTAAGGACAAGCTAATTTTTAGGGTTCTGTACCCAAAGGGTAAAAACGGGACCCTATTACTAAGACTTCTATGTCTGTCCAGGCTGTATCTCACGAACGGTAATTGCTAGAGAATTGAAATTTTACATAGTATGTATTTCTGTTGCCGTTATAACGACAAATACTGAAAACAAATTCAATGTTTCAGGGGGGCTTAAATATTATTACGCGTTTTTGCAATTTTCTAGCTTCTGAGGATGATTTGATGGCGTGGTCTCTTATAGCTGGTTACCTTGCAGAAACACATCTTCACAATTTTTTGCACTTTACTGGTATGGAAACTTATATATAATATATAACTTGCACTTTGTAATTCTGTAACTTTAATAGCAGAGATCTCTATATTTGCTTATCACTAATTAAAATGTAAATGTTTATTTGGATGTTTGCAGGTGAATTACGCCGAAACTTTAGAATGGATTTTGATAAAATTTTGTATAGAGTATTTATAACCAGTTAACGGACCTACGTCATTTGGTCGGAATATTAAATTCCATGTAAGTCGTGATCGTGTCGTCTGAGTTTGTCATAACCTGACCAAATTACTTAGATCGACAATCAATATCTCTTACTTCTCTGATTGTACATTAAAGTGTGCTAACTATAAGACGTAAGTCTCGAACGTTTTGTATGGGATGTGAGCCGCGTCTGACGTCAGTTTGTTTTCACCTTTTTTCACTCCATTGTGCTACTACTTTGGGTACGAACTGTGGTAACCAAAAAGTCCGTAGACCTAGTACATTTTTATAGTGCCAGCATAAAATTAATTACGGACTAGATCGGACTCACGAGATTACCACAAGTAGTTACGAGTAGGCACTGATTAAAACTTTGGTCATAAATTTTAAGCCCCGCTGGCATTAAATTTTAGATATTTTATGACCTAGGTTTTACTATCTAGTCTACAGGCTCAAATTTGAAATTCTTAGTTTAAATTAGTAAATAACCCCGAATTTTTTAGCAAGGTCATCAGTATTGTGATAAAATTTAATCAAGTTAGAAGATATAGGCCTTAAATTATTTTTTGCAATTTATAGTTTTGTCTGAGATATCTATAGCAACTAATATAATAAATGCGAAAGGAACTCTGTCTAAATCTGGTACGGAGATACGTTTAGTCCCGGGAATGACCATAGGACACTTGTTGTGACGGAAAAATATACGGTTCCCACGTGTTAAGCGAATTTTGGTGCAACGCCGTTGCGGGCGTTATCTACTTAGTTATGAATATTTTTTTAGGTAGTTTTATACTGTATTTATACGAAGGTCTGAAAAACAAAATCCGAAAATCTCATAAGCTCTATCTTGAAAATTATTTAGATATTAAATACGGTATTTTAAAAAGATCCACGTGGGAAAGTGCGTTTGTTTGTTCTTACTATACGCCATTACAAAGAAACCAATCGACTTGATTTTTGGCATGTAGCAAAATAGTAAAGTAATAGTGTGCTGTAATTCGATCACGCCCTTATCCCTTCGTGGAACGTGGCGGAAATCCGGCGGGAAATAAACAGCACACAGCAATCTGCTACACGATTATTTCAATTTATTTTGGGTAAACCTGATAATAACAATAAATATAAATAGAGACATAGCCGCATTTAAACCCAAAAATAACTGATCAAATAGTATTAAAATAAATCGTATTTCATTAAATAAAAAAAGTAGTTTGCTTTCGTTTTTTTTATTCCTATTTAAGTTATTGTTTAATTAAAATGAAATCTTGAATTGTTTTATTAGATAACAAGAATTTAGGTCGGACAGACACGAAATCTCAACGACCTCCTTATGTCCGGCCGAGACAACTCACGGAAAATTCTTTACGTAGACGTCGACTTCTGTCGCGTGTTTTTCAGCCTCGTTGGAAGATATTTTGGGGGTCGGGAACTTTCTATACCTACGCTACTAAATAATAAGACATTACTATTTAGAAAGCAGTTACGAGTAAATGATGCCTCAAAATTTATACGGGCGACGACCGATATGGTAAAATACAGAATTTATAGGAGGAAACACAATCAGGTATTAATTAGACCAATTAAAATGATCCGTCCCCGAGCCGAAGCTCCGGGAAGCCGTCCTTGGACTGCCAAGGTCAACGTGTTGTCCACGAACCAGAAGCGTTTCAATTACAGTTAACACGTTATGACAGGGTACACGATCGCTAATTCAATAACACTGGGAGCGCTATTCACTTATTTTATATATGTTGTATGTATAACTGTTAATTTAGTATTAAGTTAGTGAACTTACCTTCGGTTAAAGCTGGTCGTACTCTACATAGTAGCGTCCGGAACGCGCGGCGCGCTCGCCAGATGGGCGCGTAGTGCGGCGCGGTGCGGCGCGCGGGCTGCGGTCATGCGCGCCGCCCACGTCGATAAAACCGCCCGCCCGCCTCGCGCCCTTAGCCGATCTGACATAAGGGTAATCGCTCGCTCAGTCTTATATCGCTACGACGATACTAACAAAATGTTTCTGTCACTTGGTACATCTCCAGATATGCCGCTTATACGTTTGTTAAGAGTATGAAGCTAAAATTTTGGCTTTACGGTTTGTATGGATTGGTAGATGGTTAAGTAATCTATTTCATAAATACCATTTACATGACATGATAATAACAACTCAGTGTAAACTGATAAACATAATATGTAAGTAGACTGCTTAAAAATTTTATTATATTCGTAACTTTTTATTGCATTTAATATCATTTCAATTATTAATTATTTTAGCCAAATTACGCTGCGACACAATCGTCAGGTGTGATGCAACGTTAACCATCAAGAACAGGCGACCACAACTAACTTGGCACTTTCAAATGAAATGAAAATGTAGACATGTTATTGTTTACTTTAGTTCTGGAATTACATAACAGTCGCTCGATGACATGAATATTAATGCTCTTTACAATATTATTACGTGATTAGTCCCTAATATGTTAACATAGGTCTTCTGAAAGAGTTGAAACTTTCTATATACATTAACTTCAAAATGAGAATAATTAAAAGGAATTTATGTAATATTCAGAATTAGCAATTTAATCTTGAGTCTGTGAGTGTCCCATAGGCTATCCACTAGAATCTATCAAATAAGTTGTGTATATCAAGAACTGGTGCATCAGGCCCTAGAAATTACAATGCTTTTTTAACCGATTACGGCAGAAAGAGGGTTATGTTTTTCGAGAGTATGAATGAATGTATGTAAGTATAATTGTTTGACACGCTCTTGGATTAACGGTTTCTGCAGTCGGGTTGTTTGTTTTTAGACATTTAGCTTATTATAATAGACCAATAAACGTGTACGTTTCGTTTATCGTCAATCCTTGTAAACCCTAAGAAACCTTTACTTTCTAGTTCTAAAAATATTACATACATTCAAATTATTAACTTTCTTTTTTGACGTTGGTTAAAATCGTTACGTTGTTATTCGAAAAGTGTCTTCAGGCCGAAATAAATCGTGTATCGTTTCCTCTTTCAAGGCATGGAGCTAGTGTCTTCAAAACAGTTCAATACCGAAATAGTTATGTTACTTCAAGTTAATTAACTTTAATGTCAAGTGTTAATTAAAGTGACGACCGACGAAGAGGTTCACTGACATTGGGACCAAACTGAAATTAATTAAACCTAAATTTAGGATTCGTAATTGCCAAAATCCTAAGCAGAAAATCGACGATGTTCTCCGCATGTCATACCTTCTCTATACGGAACCACAGTTCAGAAACTTGACGCAACTCCCCAACATTCTCAAACACAAGTTAAATAAAGTGGTTGATAGTTTACCAACTTGTGGCCTACTTCTGGAGTACTATCATGGTACTTATTATCTACTGGATGTTGCTCGTAATTTCGGGATGCAGTGATTCATAATAAAGATGTTTGATCTCTCTCTCTCTCTCGCTCTAAGAAAAGACTAAAATTCTCTTAGCTTAAAATTCACGCTTAAGCCGTTTTATAGTTTTAGGCTTGAAGGTTAAATATACATTTTCTACCGCATTCATAAAAATATTTAAACAGTGTATAACTATTTAAAATTCGCAGTCCTTTTCTAGAATATTGAAAACGTCACACGACAGAAAGAGATAGCGAACTTTAAATAGTTATACACTGATTATATATTTTTATGAATAAAGGGATAAATTTTAGTTTGGAAAATAGTACGAATAGGTAGAAATATCCACGCGAACGAAGCTGCGAGCAAAAGCTAGTTAGGTTATATTTTTAGTTGTATAGTAATTAATGCAGTGAATTGTCGTAGATTTAACAAAATAATTTTTCATTATCATTTTTATCACATACTACCTGATTCGGTGACCTTCGTATCGCTTTCCTCTTTAAATAAACCTTTCCCAAACCTGTACGAACTTCCCATGACATATCTTGTATATTATAGTAGGTAACCTAGTTAAGCTAAACCTTAACCGATATTTTTGTACAATCAGGGAAGCTGAAACAGAGCCAAATTGAGGACAGACCACGTCAAACCCAGCCGACAGACCACGACTTACGTGGAATTGACACATTTCGACCAAATGATGTAGATTTGTCAACTTTTTTAATTTCCCCCATTAAACAATACAAAAATGCAAATTTGTATTTTTTGTGAATATAGTAAAATATTGTCACGTTACTGCGTATTTTTCGTAGGCGCAGGGGATATGAGAAGTTATTTGACCAATGCCACTAAGGAAATGGAATGTTTGATAAAAACGCCAAACGTCGAACAAATAACTTACTTTTAATTGTATAAAAAATTACAAACGATACAATTTTCTTACTTACAATATCCACATTATATATTCGTTATATTGTGGTATTATTTGCCCGAGTCCTCCTTGAGTGAGACGGTTCTGTTGAATACGATCTAAAAATAAGAAAAAACATTAGTATCGCAGTCTCTACATTATAAATACGCTAAACTGACGATAAGCCTAGCCATGGTAAGGCGATTCGATATGCGGTATTTTCGCCCTGATGGCAGTGACGAGCGGGAAACGAGCTAATGAGTTTTACATAACACACACTCTATTATGCTTTACCTATATGAACTTCCACCACTTATTTAAACATAAAATATAATATAATAAATGACAAGCAAATTTATCGCGTCAGACTTTTAGTTAAACACTTTGTACATAAAATAGAATTGAAACAATTAAGCGGTCATTGGCAAATTACGTCAGATTTAGTTCTTTTCCCATTTCAAAGGGTATCGTCAGTCCAGCGTATATAATAGAGGTCAGTGATAAAGGTACAGGAGGCCCTAGCAATGTTGTGCTTTACAAACTTGTGCGCATGCTCGGTAGATCAACGTCGCTCCTCTAAATAATAAGTATAAGTTTGAAAGACGTGTGTAAATAAATAAACTAATTACGACTTTATAACACTCATCATCATCATGATGATTTGAACGACTATTAAGCCTACTTTAACATACTTTGTAAGTATAAATAAAATCCACACTTTTATTGAAAATCATTTTTCCGGTTCTGATAAGATCGTAAAGCTTCAATCTATGCAAATAAAAAGAGTATTTTTAAAATTGTTGGTTCCACTCACGTCTTCAATTAATACTTTACATATTTAATATTAAGGTAGTACTCAATTACCCGGTGCGGCGTGGTGTCGGGATCCACAGAGAAGAAGCCGATTCGCTCGAACTGGAACTTATCGTATACACGCGCGCCCGTCAAGCTTGCGTGCGCGTACGCAGGCACGACGCGTAGAGTGCCCGCACGGCAGTCGGACAGGAATCCGCCAGGCACCTCACTCGGGTCTTCGGGGTTCTTGTGTTGGAATCTATTCAACAATTAAAACATTATGCAAACGTTAGAAATATGTGGCATGAACGAATTTTTGGTGCAATGGAGTTGCGTCAGTGTCAAATTATTGTTTTCTATATGTCTATACTAGCGCCTATAACCAGCATAGTGATTTCAACGACACCTTATTATATTACACCTCTTTAAGTATTTTACAAATAAGAAGGCTTAAATTATGAACATTGAACAGAATCACACAGAAACATACATATCAAAATCATAACGCTCCATTTTTTGCAGTAGTCGGATACATACTAACACGATATTGATATAAAACAATACACAATATCTGTTCTCGCTAAACACGTTACCTGCAGGCAAAAATGTATAACGATATTAGCGCAGCGCTTCAAAGGCCGGATTTTAAAAGCTTTTATAATAAAGAGTGTTTGTAACACTATTGCTGAGTATGACCCAATATTCTATGAAGAAATTGTTATTTTGCAAAGTTTATGCGCTTCTTTTGCTCTTGTGTCAATTAATATCTGACTCTCTGATAAACTTTGGTTTGGCGCGATGATATTGTGTAGTGTAAGTTTCCTTAAATAAATTCCATATTTCATAGCCAATCTTACGCACAGCATTGCCTAGAAATGTAAGTTTTATGTTTTGGATGTAAGAATAAAATTTGTTAATCTTACTATCTTGCTACAGCTGTCTACGCAGCAGACTGACAAATTAAAAATATATAAAATTTGTCACCACATTTCTGTGAGTTGGTTTGGCGTCAAGTCAAGGTGTATTAAAAGTACTATAATTATTACATAAAATTGATTTGTTTGGTGGCGGATCCACGCTATTTGATCGGGTTATGTCAGGTCAATGTTGTTCGTCATCTGTCAACTGGGTCTGACACAACGCAACTAAATTACGTCCATCTGTCTATCTATAAATCTATTTATCTAATAGTATGACAATTTTTATCATAATTAGTAAGAATACTTACAGTGATTCATATAGGCGCACTTCTACGGTGACAGGACGAGATACCCAGTGTATGAAAGCCTTCGGTTTCTCAGCGGAGTCCGTGGACTGCGCTGTACATTGCAGCTCCGATACTTTGCCAGACGCATCCTTCACCACGTTGCTCACCTATAAATTGAACAATAATAAAAGTGACGTCAATTTATAGAAGCCAACCAAACGCCGTATAAACACAAATTCTTTAAAATACGACATGCGCTCAACGATACTCGACGCTATAAGAAAATACTTCGCGTAAGGAAATACAAATCGCGTGAAAACCACGTTTAAGGTAGGCCGTAAGCTGTCGGCACGCGACACCGATAACGAAGCGGAAAATGTAAAAACAATACTGTACCCTTAAAACGTAACCAGCATGTCGCAATCCGACCGTCTGATTAGGAGTCAACCTTCGATAGCCCTTTTCGGGGGTCTCGGCGAAGTCTGTTGCCTCAATGTACAGAACCCTGTCGAGGACAACGGTGTGGGAGCCCCTCTCGGGCTCCGTAGGGAAGTCCGGTACTTGGACGGTGATGGCCTCGGCGCTCGGGAAGTTCGTAATAGTCACCTTCAGCGGCTCCAGTACTACCATCGTTCTGAGAATAATAATAAAAAGTTAAGTGTTATTAAACACAATCTATTAAGATTGTGTATTACTGGATACTAGGTGATTTTTTTTTGCTTTCAGCACTGTTACTTTCACTTTGAACTCTAAATAAAGGGCGTTCATACACCTTAACGTATAGTAAAGGTACGAGCAGACTTGGGCGCAGCGTGCCCCGCAGGCTACTTTAGGCTACTGCACTCTAAAGCCGACTTTCAGCTATATACTGTAGTAGCCTAAAGTAGCCCAAACACCAAAATATCAACATGAATAAAATAACGCCATGTTGTTTTTATAATCAATTTAATTACAACAAGACGGTGGCCGCAACTCCGTTGCGCCAAAAATCGCTTATCGCGCGGGAACCGGAATAAAAAGTGTGGCTAAGTGTAGCTTTGACCACACTTCGACGCAGCGTTTTTGCCTGTTTGCCCACTAGGGAGTGTAACATAAACATTCTCTAGAGTAGCCTAATTGGCAACCAGTCGCCTTTTAGATTTTTCCGTCGCCGATTCTCGTTCTGAGTAGCCTAAATGGCGAAAAATCGCCTACACTGTTGCCGGGGTATTTGGCGGTAACAGAAATCTGCCACACTACACGGTTGACGGGACGCGTCGGGTCTTGCCGTGGCGAGTCGCATTGACGGAAACGTCGCTCAGAAGTTCGCCATGATGGGGCCCGGCACGCTCCGTCAACGTGTGCGAAAGCCGAATCCGCTTTCATACAATTTGTATGGAGGCGGACTTTTCCGCTGAGACCCTGCGCCCAAGTCTGCTCGTATCTTAATTAACATTTTTGTTACACTTACCAATGAAAACGCCTTCTTTGTTTAATTTACCAATGTAAACAATGTAAAATTAAACAAAAAGGCAACAAAAACATAAAAATTTTTAGTAAATCATAAAATTATATTCACAACAAGGAGGACAAGGTCACTGAATTGTGTGTGTGTCGTAATATTTTTATTGTAAAATTTTTGCATAGGCTATAAGTGCCGTCATAACTTTCTTTATTAAATTTTCTTTAAAAGACAAAAAATTGAAGAAATGAGTCCAAACTCGATGGAGTCGCGTCATTTAATTACGTAATTCTTATGAGCACCTTCCAGCTCCATCATCAATATGCTTAATATCATAACAATACGCATTGCCATCTGATTTTTACATACATGCTAAATTTTAGTTATAAAGATAGATAGGGCCGCGCGCACAACTTAGTTAAACTGTGAGTAATCTAGTTTAACGTGTATATTACTTGGGTGTTCTAGATACAATGGCCGTGTTCGGTAGCGTTATCGACGCATGAACTATGAAATTTTATACTGCGCATCTTCTGTAACTAATTGAAAAAACGTTAATTTTTGAGACTTGTGTCATGACAGCGCAAGCGTATTATAGATTTTGCGCAATGCAAAAACGCTACCGAACACGGCCAATATATCAAGACGTGCGACAGAGACAGACATACCTGGGCGCGGTGGTGTTGAGCACGTCACGCGTAGCGGCGTCGAGCGCGGCGGGGTGGGCGGTGGCGAGCGCGCCGGTCACGCCCAACGCGCCGCAGAACGCGTTCACTGCTGTCGCCGGCACGCCGCGCCGACGGAGCGCAGACAGCGTGAATAGGCGAGGATCATCCCAATCTGTAATTTATACACTGTAATGCTATTTTTACAAATGTTCGTACAGGCTAGCAATGCGCCCGCCCGGAGCAAGAGCACACATAAACATGGTTTAATCTCGGACGCAATCAGTTCTAAGTATCACCCGCAAAGTAACGTATCGAACTAGAACAACGTTTAGAATACTGCGGGCGGGTCTTCCGCGAAGGATAGACCAGCCTTATACTAGGGCCGAAAACGAAAGGTAAGGCGAAAGCGGACAAGGTGTGTGCCTATTTTATATTAATTATATATTAAATTCCATAGAATTTCGACCACGCTCCAGTATATTTTAAACAAAAATCTCCGCAACTAGTTATTACCAAATTGCAACATATATATTGGATTATTAATAATTATTACTATATATTAATACGAGCGAAGGTAAAACGTTGTACCCTTTTTTACGAAAGAGTCGTAGATGTAAAACTATGAAAATTCTGCCAGTTATTGTTGACATGGAGGAGAAGTCTGGAATACCAATATTATTTTAAAATATGCTTTAATTTTGGATATTTTTAATAAATAAAACGCTACGCACACAACAACACGCTCACTACAATATTTTGAGATGACACGATAATCATTCACGAATCACTCTTTTGTTTATGGTTGAAGTCTGCGTTTTTGTTTTTCAAAAAAATTTAATGGTTTGGATCGAAACCTTTATGCCAAATGAAAGTCTGTGATTGAGATTAAGAAAATATTATACTTTTTTTAGCTCCTCGACACGATGGATTTAAATATTTATGGTTAAATTTCGACCATAGGACAACCTCTTGTATAAATAAATTCATCATACCATTTACAATGCCTTCATCAATTAATTTGGCTATCTTCCTCTTGGACACAACAGTGTAGTTAAGATTCAGTCTCCCATATTCCCACTGTACAGGACAGTAAATATCCAATGCATTACACAACCAGTAGTATGAAGATCTGTAAATTTCATTTATATGGCTTATTAATGTTGTATTTAAACTAGATAATTTAATTCCAAAGTTGTGAAAATCGATGACCCAAATCTTATTCCTTTTGCACTGAAATGGGTTCAACTTTTTATTTAAAAACTTTTGCCTTTGAAAACTGACCTGTTTCATTAAAATAGTTGTCCAGTTTTACAAAAAAAGTTATAGCGATAAATCTAAAACATATAATTTTTTTTATTATTTGGAAACCAACATACCTTCTCGATTGGAACTCTTTAGTGCACAATGAGTGAGTGATATGCTCGATACTGTCGCAGAGGCAGTGCGTATAGTCGTATGTGGGGTATATACACCATTTGTTGCCTGTGCGGTGATGCGGTTTGAACTTTATTCTATACGCCACAGGGTCCTGTTTGCCTTCCTCTAAAGTTATCTTCATCCTTAGTGTCGCTTCCCCTTCGTCAATTTTTCCATTTTTCATATCCTATAATAAGAAAATTAAAAAACTACTTTATAAATAGGATTAGACAATGACAAGGGTGGCGGGTTCGAATCCCGCCGACGGAGCAAAAGTTTTTTAATGTTCCTGGGTCTTGGATGTGTATTAAATATGTGTATCATATAATAAAAATCTTAAATATGTGTAT
>JAOTAV010040654.1:0-18073 GCA_026546445.1 Cyclargus thomasi
ATTTATTTAGTTATGAAATTATAAATCGGAAAGTATGTTTGTTTGTCCTTCCTTCAAGCCTAAACGAAGCTATCAAACGGCTTGATTTTTGGCATTCGCTTAGTTGAAAGGATGTACAGTTATGTAAGCTACTTTTGCTCTTGAAAAAACATCACATTAAAAAAATGTACTTTTACCATTTTTGGAAGCCGCGCGTGCTGCAAGCTAGTGAGAAATAAATCAATTATTTCTATTCGCCTCTCCGTGTAATCCTGAATATAACTTAAAAAATTCAAGTCCCAGAACAAACTAACGAAAATATACGTACAACGTAGGTGTCGGTGCTGCGTACAGTTTATGAGCGGACGAGGGCTCCGGTTATCAGGGATCTGTTTTATCGAGATTGGATATCGGGAGGCTGTAATGTATATAGGCTTAAGCCCGTATCCCTTCATTTAATATTTTCTACTGAAATTTTAACACGCTTCTTCTAGAATATATTCTTTTGGTTCTAGAGCCTGTGTAGACCAATTTTCTTAAATTTTGTAAACCTAACACTTTGTTTTCTTTTGTTGTTACAAACTAACCTTTTATTAATAAATAGAAGACTATGTAAACACTTGTCTTGTTTTTTCTCCTAATATAAATCTTCCCTGGACTCTCACGAATATACCAAGACTAAATTTTTTAAAATGGATTATGCCGTTCAAGTTTCGCCGAGACTTGTAAGATTTATTTTAGATTCTGTCGCCAAAACTTTAGTTTGACGATATTCCGTTCTTCGACTACCTGTCGATACGTAACCAAATAAGACGGATCACAACTCCTTTCACGTCAGATGACAACGAGACGTCACGCGTCACGCTATACCGGCGTCACGCTGACGCGCTGAGTCATGACAAGTCGTTTGTGCCGCTCCGTGATATTGCTTACTATTTTATGACCGTAAACTGTTACAGGATGTGACTGTGAGTGTGTGTGTTGACTATGACTTTTGTAATGGCTAAATGGCTGTAGTCACCCCTTTATAAGAAAAAACCTCAATATAATGTGTGCTGAAGTTTTTTAAGAATATTTTGTGTGTGTCGAACGCTTTATCAACGATTAACAATATACAGTTGGGTGTAATTGAATAAAATCGAATCGATAATTTACGATAATATGTTGCAATTATATTTTGTTTTTGTACAAAAACGCGCTCTATCCGCTCTCTTGCATCCCATATCTCTCCGTAGGGCTGCTGTAAGAAATGTCTTTGGAAAAAAACGGTCCTTTGTGTCGTCGTTTCTATGTCAATTGTAATGTTTAAATGTATCTTGTGTACAATAAATTGTTGAATAAAATAAAAATAAAAATTATTTTTTTGATGAAAATCGTTTTCAATACTCATTTACTTTCTTGATGTTAAAGTGTTTTAATATCACTAGTGTTTCTGATTATTAGTTGTATTGAAAAAGATTTCACAATTTAAGTCACCTTAAACTTTAATGTTTTTTGGTGGCAGTTACTAATTCTAACGGCTAAAATAGTATGAATAACTTTTTAATACTTTACCAATTTATCAATTAAAAAAAAGAGATATAATATGTTAACGTTCTTGGGGATTCGAAAATAAAATTTCCAAGTTAGTCAATTAATGCGATTGCGTATATTTAAACATTCAGTGATTTCACATGCGGGTCATCTTGTCGGTGCTCATCATCATGACGTCGCGGTAGGACCAGCGCACCAGCATGTCGGTGTCGAGGTACGTCAGGTCGTCACGCTTCATGATCATGTTGGACAGATCCGTGTCCTTCACCACGTTGGCGAGCGCCATGTCCTTGTAGTACACGAGCACGTCGGTGAACTTCATATTGCGCACGTGCCAGGTGGTCACGTCGATCTCGCGGTCGAAGGGGAAGCCCAGCGGCATGGTGTCGATGCAGGCGGCCCAGCGGCACACGCGCCTGTCCTTCATCACGCCGAGGTCGATCGTCGGCAGCAGTGTGCCGGTACGCATCGGCGTCACGATCACGAACATCTGCAGCGGCAGACCACCGTGGAGACCCAGCGGCAGCAGTAGGCGGTGCGACATACCGATACGCGTCTTGTACCAGTAGCTGTCTACCATCTTGTCCACGTTGTTGGTCACGCCGACCTGCTCGCCCATGAGGCGGCGGGTCCAGATCCTGTCGTCGATGACGCCGTGCATCTCGAGGGAGTCGCGCACGATCGTGTTCTTGCCGGTCTCGAGCTTGTACAGGAAGCTGTCGATTTCCACCATGTCGAGGCGCTTGTCGTTGACGCCCAGGAGGCGGCCCATGCAGTCGAATTTGGGGCCGATGAAGACGCGGACGACGGCGTCCACGGCCTTGTCGGACATCACGTCGATGGTCACCTTGAAGGGCTGGTTGTTGAGGCGGCGAGTGCGGGCGACGTAGATCATGTCAGAGCGCTTGTTCTTGATCTCGGTTTGATCCAGGTGCAGGGCGTTGGTCATGTCGAGGTCGTACTCGTCCATGAAGGTCACGAGCTTGTCGGTCATCACGTTCTCGACCTTCACTCCGGGGAACTCGAGCTCCTGCTTGGTGTACTTCGGCAAAAGGTTCTTGAAGAGCATGCCGTGGTCGATGATGCGCTTAATGATCTTCCAGTATAGAGGGTCGCGGAGGCAGGTGGAATATAGATCCAAGGCGGTCGGGATGTAGGTGTACCTTAAAAAAAGTAATATAACATGTAGCTTCTTAAAGTAGACATGACAACTTTTATTACTTTGACACATCGGTGCATGCAATGCAATAAAAATAATGCATAATCAACGAAAAAATATAAAACCAACTTACTTGTTCAAGTTGTACGTGCCGTAGGTGAGCAGGTTCTTGACCATGTTGGTGATGTGGATAACCTTAGCGTCATCGTTCTGAATGCCGATGCCACCGACCAGCAGACGGGCTAGGTACTCAAAGTCCTCAGTCTTTTTCAGGTTAATGATAGTTCCGTCGCGCTAAATAATAAAAAAATATGTTAAAGCTGCGCATAAAATAGGATAACCAAATATTAGAATAACCCGAAAAATCAATTAATACATACACGTTCGATGCGGCCGTTCAAGATACCCTCGCGGATGATCCTCTCGATGTCGTCGACGACCAGCTTCTGCTTCATGTTGAAGTCGTTGACTAGCATTACGTTGTTGCGGCGGACAGGCATGTGCTCGCCGTTGGGCAGCAGGATCTTGGGCCAGTAGCCGGTCTTCAGAGGTCTATTCAAATCGAGCATTTTCAGATCGCACATCTTGTGAGACAGGCGCTCGAGCCTCAACCTAGCGGATAGCTGTTGGAGGGCGTACATGTAGGTCTCTCCGCGGCGCTCCTTTTGAAGGCCGTACACGTCCTCGGTCATCCAGAATGGGTAGCTCATGTGCAGGTAGTACATGTAGGTGTTGAGGTCAATGTCCTCGGTGAAGTAGTTGGTGCGGTCGAACTCGGTGAGGGTGTGGCGGACGCCCTTGCGCCAGTCGATCACCACCAGGTTGTTGTCCGTGACCTTGATGCCGAAGTAGTCGTGGACGACGGGGTCCTTGGCGGCTTTGGACATCTTCATCGTGAAGGCCTTGTGGATTACGTCGCTGTCGACGAAGAAGTACGGGTAGATCTCGTAGGGAGGAGGAATGACGATACCCTGGCAGTCCACGCGGTGGAAGAGGGCACAGGTGAACGCGTAGACGAACATGCCGCCATTGATGCGCTCGCGGAGGAAGCAAGCGGCGCGGATGAAAGTGTCGAAGTCCTTGGCGAAGTACAGCACCTTAAAGACTTGGATCGCCTGGTTTAGCTGCATATCGTGGGTGTGCACGAACACCTCCCCGCGAGGCAGCAGACCCATCTTAAAATAGTTGATGAACTTGTGGACTTCATTGACATTCTGTGGAATTTTAAGAACATTTTTAGCACCGCCAATGAATAATATTTAGTAATGTCTCGGATTCAAATGTACATTTTAAATTTGAAAGTGGGAACGGGGACAGCGCATCAGGTACTTACAAGGAATTTGTCGAGGTTGTCCTCAAGCACGAAGTCGCGGGCGACATCGCGGATGTCATCGTAGATGGTGGGCTGCAGGATGTGGTTCAGCAGCTTCATGCACAGCACCTGCTTTGACTTGATGTCCAGGTTCACTGTACGAGATCAAGAAAATTGTTAAATTAAGAATGAGGCATCTATCTCTACTGCGAGTAGTAGCTATTACATATTTCTTAGATCTATCATCAAATATTGAATGGAATTAAGTTTAGTATAGTGAAAAACAAAGATTTAAGTTTAGTATAGTGGCAAATATTTAAAATAAATGCCTACTTTTGTGAAAGTGATAATTACTATTACAATACTACATCTCGAAAGTGCAAGTCGACGAAGCAAGTCAGAAGCAGACACACAACTCTATTAGAGGTAGAAGCTTGACGCAAATTGTGATTGAGACAATACTTTATGAAAGACTGATAGCAAGATGTAAGTAGAGAGTACTGCATAAGAGTCTAGTTTCCATTTGCAAGGCGAGACAATGGCATAGGGAAGACCAGAGTTGCAAATTCAGATTATAGTAATCGCAATTTTCAAGCACAGAAATGCAACACTTGGAAAGAAACTCACCCAAAGTGTCCTTGGTGATGTTAACGGTGTGGAGTGAGTCCGTGTTGAGCACGGAGCCCGTCGCCAGAGCGACCAGAGCCGCCAGTATCAGAGTCCTCATGTTGCCTGCAGTGGTGCCGGGTGTTGTGACTATCCCAGCACCTCGCCCGCTATATATACCCGGCAGAATGTTCGTCGCCGCTATCGTCTGAGGTGCGGATAACCTCTGCGGATGACACTTGCACTTGAAAAATAAACAACTCTTGTCGAGTTTGGGTGAAATTATTAAGTGTGACTGTGAAGGTACGGATGCATGTCTAAAGGAGTCTAATGCCTCTAAAAGATTCTCATCGTGAGGTTAATTTATTTTAATATATGTTTAAAACATCTCAGTATTTTTAAGGATATTCCATCTTTATTTCTATGCTAATAAAAAAAGTTTTTAGTTTTTTTAATGCGTTAATCTCGGAAACTACTGGCCGGAATCGAATTTTTTTTGGATTGGTTAATCCATTTATCGAGGAATAAAAATAGGAGAGGCTATAAGGCAATAAAACCACACTACGACCAATAAAGCCAAGCAGTAATAAAAAATATTGTGAAAACGGGATAGTACAAGGTGTCATGCGGACGAAGTCGCGGGCAATAGCCATTACAGATAAAGTGATAAGGTGTTGACAGTAAATAAATTTGTGGAATTTTTAATTCCGATTTAATGCTCCCATGTACGGTCACCATATTTTAGGATTTGGTCTGAGATGTCAGGATTACTTACCTCTCCTCAGGCTTACGGCCGGACTAAGCGATTCTCAGGCTTTTTAGATTGAAAACAAAACGCAGTACATTCTAGATATTTAAGGTTGTTAAAAACGAAAATAATGTGTCTTTCAAATGGCTTGTTAAAAAAATATATGAAAAAAAAAACTCAGGATTTTATGATGGAAATCGGGCCTATTCACCGGACTTTTGAGTTTTTGGTCTGGTTACCCTACTCCCATGGGATAAATCGTTTGGCGGACCAAACCGCGGGTAAAACCTTGTAAGTAATATGAGTCGCCTCAGCCATTTATTAAGCCAAAATTTTGCTACGAATGCAACGTTCACTGCTTTATCAGTTTTCTGAATTTTTTAAAATATAACCTAAGATTTTCTTTGTAACAAATTTATTAAGATAATGAATTATATGAAAATTTATTTAAATGTTGTGTATAGTACTTATAGGATATTAGTTTTAAAATGCATATCAACCCAATTTTACTGTTACTGTACCTTAAAAAAAAATTATAATTAAATTAAATTATAATTTTCAAGAGCATTATTACATTTAAAATCTTATCATTTTGCCAGCCGGTCTAGTGCAGTGTCTGGTGCCCCCTTTTCGGTAGTATTCCATCACAACACGGTAATAAATTCCTCTTTAGTAATAACGCTATCTGCTGTGGTAACAGCCAGGGAAAGGTACTCCGTAAACAATATATTATGTTGATAGTACCTTGATAGTGTTGTTGGTCGGTGACCGCGTCTGTTGCCGACTGCAGTGGCGTAACTATACCGTTCGAGGTCCATGGCAAATTCGTTTTCGTTCCACTATGTCAATTCAATACACGTCAAGCGATTATTGCATAAATAATCCCCAAATGGGCCCCAACCGGCTGGGGGCCCTTGGCATTTTGCCGGCTTGCCACCTTGTAGTTACGCCACTGGCCGACTGCATCGGTCCTATATTTAATGGGGTTGTTGATGTTATCAAATAAACAGCGGTTTCTTTTTTAATAATGACTTTACTCGGGTGTTTCTAAAAACATTTTTTTAATTTTTCATAAACTTATTGTGTTGGTTAGCACATACTATATGGATATTTCTTTCTGCATTTACGAGTTTAAACCGTAATAACTACTAATTACTAATACCTATATATAGTTCTAATATGTTACAAGCAGTTGCCCGGGAACAAAAAATGACCCAGAATTTGTATGAAAATATGGTTTTGTCCCCTGGACCACCGACTTTATTCATAGAAATGTATCGATTTAGTATTTATTTAGTAATTTATCGGTTAAGATATTTCATTGGCTATCGAATAAACTTATTTTATCGATGAAAAATACGCTGATTGATTTTTTATTCAAAGTTTTGTCTAGGACAAGAAAAAGTTGATTCACCCACATACATTCATATACGATCCCATCATTTCGTATGCTATGGGCCATACAGAAAACCTGAATGAAAACTATGGCTATTTCAAATATTTTCAATCGAAGTACTCATCGATCACTATGTCTGATACTTATTATAAGCTCCCCTTGTCAATATGTAACATTTCTAAACACCTTCTGTTTTGTCCGCAGACATTTCGCCACGGTTTCCCGTTCTCACCGACGGCGCTGGCATGGGACCCCATACAGAAGCTGCTGGCCATCGGCGACAAGGGCGGCAACCTCAGAATGTATCCTTTGTCAGAGAGAGACAGGTGGAGAATGAAAGGGAGGGAGATTTATAGATTAACTATACGGAGTAGGAACGTACGAAGCTTTAAGCATTTTGCTGATTTTGGCGATTACATTGCAATTATATAACTAAGTTCTTTTTTATCAATCACACAAATAAATAAATACCAAAAAAAAGGTGACCATAAAGGAAGATCTTCCGATGGTATGCCCGGTTAGGCCGAAACCCACATGATAGGTTTTAAAAATCTACGTTAGCGCGATGGAGAATTAGACCGCTTATTGTGGATACCACCACATAATACAATAGCAAAAATCACAGTTGTTATTATCTGTCATAATAAAATGAACATTTCGAAAGCTTTATAAATAGTAGCTTATCATTATAACATAATATAACAATCTTTATTAATATAACTATTTATAAGGTGCCTATATAATGATATTCCATTATCCAGCAATTAATTATAATTAACTGCTAGATAATGAATAGCGAGAGTTTATTGATACGTTATGTAATAGAGCGTTATATGTAGGTTTAGCATAGACAAGCTTAGTGTGTCAAGGTCTAGATGATATTCTGCGACTCGTTGTACAACTGCTGACTGCATCTCCGGTATTATCATAAGCTGCCCACTTGAGGGTTATGAATTCATCATCACTAGCGCGCATTCTTTTGTTAATGATTATTATTCTATGTCAGTGATAATCGGAACATACACTCACACAATCTAAATGTGAAAGTGTGTGTTATTTGTGAGGATGTTGGTAAGTTAACCACGTCTAAAGTACTGCACGGATTCAATTAACTTTTGCACACAGAGTGTATCTGACTTATGCCAATTTTCACCAGCTGTGTTTTAACTTAGCGGTCTTTTATGTCTGGTTTACACGTATTATGTAGGTAAGTAGGTAACTAAATTGTAAGTCACTAATTGCATGTAAACACAAAATTTAGTATCAAGTTGCAATTTAAAATTAGTTACTACTTAACCAGATAGTTAGAAATTTTCCTATGTTTTCTGTTAAGTTGGTAAGCGGGGCTTGTCACTTGACACATTTGGACAGATACAGTTTTTCGTCGTCCTCTTTTTAGTAGGTATTTCAATAATTTATTTTTCCAAAACCATAAATAACAAATTTAATGGCAGAATTTACGACTTCAGTACGTTGTTGATCGTCCATCTTGAGTCAACTTAAGAGCTTAAATACTTAAATACGTTTAGACATACACTTAAAAATAAGTAACTTAAATTTAGTTATCTACTTGTCTACTTAATACTTGTAAACAAGACGTTAGCGTCCTGCATCTCTTAAGAAAAATACCATTTTAAAAATTCACGTTCCACCGAAGTATTTCGACCCTGACGAATTATGAGATATACAAACTTTGGTAAAATCTTTAGCATAGGTACACCTAATAGACGCTAAGGGAACATTTAGCGTTAGGTTACGGCATACGGTGGAATTTAATCGGGGCGAAATAATCTCGTCCTCGGTTGATGGTTGTGGTGGACAGACGACATTAAAGGGTGACTGTTAAATACGAGCATTACATTATCATACGACAAGTTTTATTTAGATGAAATGTTCACGTGGCAAAAACTGAAATCATGTTGTTAAATACCTTCCATGCGGGTAAAGTCCTGGGAAAAGCTATTCTAATTACGGTGTTAATCGAAACCCGTTGTCGCCGAAGTCGGTAAAAGTCGCAACGATAACGCGTTTAGCAACAGACCTATCTCCGCTTTCTTTATCTCCTGACCTAGCACAAGTGCAACAATGTAGCCTATCTCCTATCTCGCGACCCCGCGGCCACCAAAACAGTCAACATCTGACTCAGTGAGGTGATACCCGAAATACAATGTTGGCGGGAGATAATGATGAATACCTATCACCCATACTGTATGGTTTTTTTTTCTTTATTATTTTAAGGGGCTTTCTTCACAAGTAAATATGTCAGCCCCATCGTAACCGTTGGCTATATAATGTTAATAACACATTAGCAGCAATAGATTTAGGGTCGGACAATAAACCGGTAAAAGTGCCTACATCTTTTAAATTTAAATCAAATTTTGATAAAATTATGTTTCTTTTAGGGGCGCAGCGAACACATTCCATTAATATGTGATGTTGGTCATCAACTTTGTTACATATCTCACAATTCGGAGTGTCAGATTTACGCATTAAATGCGCGAAAGAATTCAATGGAAGATGGCCTGAACGCATCCTAATAGCCGTTATCAATCTTAACCTGTTTATATGCTATATAGTTGCAATCAGAAACTATCTGGAAATAGGCTACGAGAATAGGTGCAGAGAGTTTAACTTCCCGTAAACTCACTGGACGAATACACCGCGTAACGCTATTTTACGCCGATTGTTATGAAGCCGGCGGTATTTCGCCGAACGAACTGGCATATTCGCACCGAAGCATGTCTCTCCAGCGACAAGTTTTCTTTCATGTTTCTCTGACGCTGGTCCTACTAATCTCGAGAGTGACAATTCCGGAAACTATTTGAAACTATTCGAGTTTAATCTGGAAGTTGAATTTGTTTCTTGGCAGAGTGTCGGGCCGGCTGCAAACATCAGGTGACGTTATAACCCGGGTAGCGGGCTAGTGGGCTGTGGGAGGGGAGTCCGAGTATCGAGTCTGGCAGTTGGCAAGTCGCCAGCCGGTACTGGCACAACACAACTGGCACACGGAAATCAACTTGATTTACCTCTTGGCGCAAATACCTTTGCATAGCTTTGGAAGTTTAGAACGATTAACGTTGTTGCTTGGAAAAGTTATTACGACTCTATTAGTATACCAATAATCATAACCTCTTTTTCGGAAGTCGGCTAAAAATTGCCGCTGCGCCTTAGTCTAATGATAAGGGAGATGAGAGTGATATTTTTGTAGTTACTCGAGCATCCTAGAAAACTCGTACGTTTTGTAAATTAGGCAAAATAGATGAAAATTATAAGATCATTTTTTATTTTAGCGCTGGGATAAAACTATATAATGATTTTAAGTATAAACAAGGATCAATATAAGCAAGCTATAATAATGCCACCATATGAAATATGAAGACTGATGTGATGAATTTAACGAACAAAAAAATGCAGTTATATTATATAAACGCTTAAATGAAAGTTGTTGAAACTAGCTGTTGCCCAACTTTCCTGCTTTTTTTCTCTAGACCGATAAACCTTATGGAGCCCGAAAGCTTACCAGCGAATGCAAAACCGTTGATATCGGTCCGTGCGTTCTAAAGTTATATCGTTATTAAGGAAAACCCGACTTATTATGTAAGCATAATGTACTTATGATAATTCTATCAGTACATCAAAGATCCTAAATTTGAAACTTTTGATGTAATGAATCAAGTTGTAATTTAATAAAGTCTCTTCCCGTTAAGTAAGTCGGTAATTAGTTGTGATGAATCGACTTTGAAGTTGGACGTAGACCGGCTCGTATTACTCCCCCGGTTACTCACCGAATTCATTCATTAACAAATCAGTCGATGCCCGCAATTTCGTTAATGCGAAAATTTGTATGTCACGCGGGAACCGTACATTTTTCCAGAGTAAAAATATCCTTTACGTTGCCTAGATTTAATAGTTATTAAACAAAAAATGATTTATTCAAATCCGTCCAGTAGTTCCGGAGATTAGCACGTTAAAGAGGCAACTTTTTTTGTCGATTTGTGTTGTATTACTGTTCCTTAGCTCCCCTTATATTGATTATTTTATAAAAATATTAAATGTACAGACACTGTTTTGTTATATGTATAGAATAGACACGAATATTTGACAATATTATGATCGGTACATCTCAATTACACTTTCAGGGACTTTTTGATTCTCAAAAGCTCTTCAATACTAACATAGAAACTTCTGGCAAAGTAGGAATATGAACAATGAGCTTTTACTCGCAGATTTGTTCGCGCAAATTTAGGATATTCACAGTATATTATATCCCCATATGTAGATGGATAGAAAACTAAGACAAAACTAAGAGCAGTTTCTACCAGACAAGACAGATGTCCAGATTTCGGATAAACTACCAACTTTATAAAAGTTTTAAAGCTGATATTCGCATATTGTGTTAAACAATATTCAATGATTACCGTATATTCATTAAATTAATTAAAACTTGGGTTATTTTAATTAAAATGTTTTGGGACCTAATAATACTCGACAAAAAGCCTTCTGTATTTAATTAATGTAATTGATAAAATCACTCCCGCATATTATATTCAATCTCGTCAAATATGATCAAAACGAAACTATGCACAACCACTATTGTAGGGGAGCCCAAGAGGGCATTTCGTGACATACTCTAGCGCGTCATAATAATCTTGTATAGGCTTTCTACATGTCTCTAGTTCTGATGGTACAAAACAGTTTTTTTAATTGGTGGGTTATAAACTAAGTTTTACAAGTATTGAAAGGCTTGTAAGACCTATCATCAAATTAAGATAGCGAATGTCGAATACATGTCAAAGAAGCTTTCACATAAAGCACTGATGATTTAAAAGTATGGCAAACCTTACCCACTAGGCTACGGACGCTCTACTCAAATATTTTATGTCACACTCCACTAAAATTTTTGGCATTTGCTGTGTTCCATATAAACAACTATTTAATGCATTTTTTTACACTTTAAAGTTGTTATAGGGTATTAGCCCACTGCCAAAATAAAAAAATATCAAATAATTTTCTCCTCCGTATAACCTTATCTACAAAACATACTTAGTATCCTCGGCGTTCAAGTAACTACTAAAATATCACCCCGGGCTCCCCTACTATTAAGATACACTATGGTGTGTTACTCGCAACAGAAATTCAATTATGTCGTGAAAACGTAATTTTTTTAAATTTTTCTCATTTCCTTGCTTCGCTATATTAGGTATCTTTATATAACAAATTTCGTATCAATTAGTTCTGCGCTTGTTTCCTGAAGACAAAACACATTTATTTTTTTTATTTTAAAACACTTTATGCAATTGTATACAAAGGCGGGCTTAATGCCTTGTGGCATATATTTTACGCTTAGTAATAAATTATTATAAACACATTAAAATAATATATTTCGTAACTCTATTGTATGTTGTAGCCGTTTGCGACGATTTTCCGCGTAACGCCGCATTAAACGTTACTCGTAAAATCTCTCGTAATTTGGGAGCTAATGAAATATAATCTCGAACTTATTCAATTTACCCCCGCGCTGGGCGGGGCGGGGGCGGGGGCTACCCCTCGGGGGTAATTACCAAATTTCCGGGACGAAATTTCAATTGAAACCTTCCGTCAATACAGAAATTAATTTCACGTAATAATTTGTTGTGAAATTTCGTGATTTTCTCCGGCGTTTTCTAGTAAATGTAAAGGACAATTTTTTGAGTATATTTGACCACTTTATTTAGTGTTATCGTAGAATGTAATAAGTTATACTTCTAAATATAGTATCCTATAATCACCCTTTTTTTTTTTTTGATTTCGCAGGGGAAACCCATCATGGGTTCCCCGGGTTGGGTGTGCGCCTCGGAAGGCCGAGACGCCCCGGGGGTATGTGAGACTCCTACTCACTAAAACCACCTGCGATTTGCCTTCAGCCGCTTAGGGAGGGGTGTCCCGGATCTGTCTAACACAGGACCATCCTATAATCACCCTGGGCTAATATTGAGTAATCTTGTCGTCACTGTAAGCGTTTATGTATAATAATACATAAGCGCTACTAAAAATATATTCATAGTGATGTCTAATGCATTTTCCATCCAAAAAGCAATCATAATTGTTCGTCGTAGTCACGTGTAGCGATTAAAAAGCCACCAGCGATGAAACAACCCAGCGACCTAACCTCGCAACCTTCAGGTCTCAGACGTAATCTTTGAAAATTTTCATAAAGACCGCCCCGACCCTTTCAATAGTCGAGTGCGCGGTGCTCGAGTCGAGAGATCTTTACATTTCTTACTGAATAATATTGAAATACGACATTTAATTTGCAGAGATTTGTCGAGAGAACTCGCGTCGACAACCTTCATTGCTTCAATTTTACATCGCGCGAGTTACGAGCACACTCCAGTCTAACTGCTCAACCGTCGCGCTAGTAGAACAAGCACACGTTTGTTCTGTATGTGTTTCTTGTTACTATGTTCCGTTGACAGTTCTCCAGTTGAAATAAAATACGAACACTGCTAAATCAAAAGTGTCTGTCTGTTTTCTTTTACGCCGAATCTGCTGAAATGTCACATTTCTAATCTACAAATGAATTCGGGGATAACTGAAATACGATTATATCGTTTTATATAATAATAATTTTTTGGAAAACGTGTTTCAGTCGACTAAATCTTTAAACAATGAAGCTTTTACTTGAAAGCCTTTCAGCTTTTTATTACTTTGAACTTTAAAATGAAATAGCAGTTGAAAAGTTTCGTTAAACGATCCGACTCGTACTTAACAATCAACTCTACGATTTAGCTCAAAACTTTCACCATAATGCTTTCTAAGCGAATACAATATGAAGGCCAAAATATACCAGTCTGAAAAATAATTGAAAATCATTCTAAAAGGTCTCTCTAATCTCACATCGGGTACGTAATTTTCCAATTTATTCCCATGGCGCGATACACGAGGACAATAAAAGATTATCTGTATCTGAAATTGCAATCAGACGCGTGTAAGCACGTGTTGGTGTGTGGCGGCGTGTTGGTGTGTGGCGGCGTGTGATGTGTGGCGGCGTGTTGGTGTGTGGCGGCGTGTGATGTGTGGCGGCGTGTTTGTGTGTGGCGGCGTGTTGGTGTGTGGCGGCGTGTTGTATCGCGTGCTAGTCAGCTGATGCTGTTTGTAATGTTCACTTTAATGTCCTTTGTAAAATCGGCAAAGCTGCAGACGATGACACGCCAGCACGATTATGTAGAGGCTCTACTCGCTAATCATTTTCGGTTCGCACTGCGCGTTAGGCCCGGCTTACATTTAGTTAAGTACAGTACTAAGCGAGCGAGTTAACAAAACGGTTAGGTAAAAATTAAGTAAGTATTAAGTGACGTTCAAACGTAGGCGAGTTAAATAATCATAAGTTGCTGGTTCGATAGCAAGATAAAACTCCATAAATTGCTCAATTACTGCCTACAATTAAATTTAATATTTTACTCAACTTAATATCTATTATTGAATTAAAATTTTTGATAAATTAAATATTATAATATGAACTTTACTAAACTCAGACGTTTACACGCTGGTGAGTTAAGATGGCGGGTTTTACTTATTAACAACTTACAACTTAACCCGACTTTACCGGTCAAACATCAAAACTAACAAAACTCTCCGATCACGCAAGTTAACTCGCTACTTAATTAAATCAAGTGTAAATCGGCACTTAGTTCCGACCAACCGGTCTGTTCGTCTGGCGCGCCTATTCCATCCCACTCACACGCACGGGAATACGCCGCGATACAAAGTCCGTCGCAACTTCACTACGTCTACAACCGACGTGGACGCTCAATAATTTAAATTCAGCACAAATTATTGTAAACTCATATTAATATATTGTTGTGAAAGTACAAATGTTTAATTTATGTCTTATGTGGGAATGCATATAAAGTTATGATCTATTTATTTATTCAAATTGATACACCAACAACTTATTGCTAATACGTACATTAAATCTTAGCCAGTTATATCTAAAGCAAAAGTCATTTTACACGTACACGGCAGTTACAATTGTTTTTTAGCTCTTCTTCAACAAATCGAAATACATGAGATTAAAATTAAACAATTAAAATTTGGTTGAAATATACAATTATCTGGTGATCTGCCTTCAATTAGCTCGTTGACAAAGTACCAGGTACCGGTCATTGCTGGTTATATACAGCCTGCCTTGCTTAAAAAATACACAGAAAATCTCTACTCACTACCAGCACATAAAGAGATTTTAGAACGATGCAATCGCGATAGTGCAAGTTTCGCGCGTCTGCATCGTTCCTCGTTTACAATTTAATAATTAATTAATTTATATATTAAAGTTAATTCACGCGTTGCTACAAATACAATAATCAACTTACATTAAAAATACATTATAACATAATACGAAAACACATACAATAATTATTTAAATTATATGATAGCACATATAACTATAAATTACTTATTTTCGAAAAAATTTTATGCATGTACTCTCCACATCGATCCACTTACCAGCAAACACATCACACTCAGGATCCAACGACAGAAGGGCGTTGAGCAAGTCCAGTGCCCGATACAGAGGGGACTTAGCTCTCGCGACAGTCCGGCGAGGAGGTAGCTCACAATCGCATTTTGAAAATTCAAGTAACGAGCGTTAGTATTTTGTCCCTAGTCGATACCAAAAGTCACCATGTGCTAGGGACCCTTTGCTGAATGAGTCGTCAATCATGACTCAAAACTCTGGACTTATGTTATAATGAACATTTTTCTCATTTAATGAAATTGATAAATGCTTTATAAATCAAGTCATTAGCCACAGCTAGGCAAGTAGTTCCTTCTCTCCCTTCGCATACTCAAAGAGCCACAATACATTTAATATTATGTGACTCTAGATTTTATTATGTTTATTAAAAATTTTTTTTTCCTTTGCCGTAAGATTAAACTTTTAAAAACGTTGTTAAAATGTAAGAGATACAAATACTTTAATTAGTACAAATGTAGTAATTACAGGTGTGACGTCACGCTGAGGTTCAGATGCGGGGGTGTGTGCGAGGCGCGCGGGGAGGGGGGAGGGGCCACAAATGGTCATACATTTTAATAAGCTCTCAACGACGCTCTTACAACCCTGTATAAATATCTAATATCACTTGAGATACGTGTATATTATTAAAATTAACATACGGATACCCAGGCCAGCCTAAGTACTGAAGCATCAAGCACTTATACTTAATTTAAATAGTCGTTACTCGTTACAATAAAATTGTATATTTGGCTATCTACTATTTGATAGCAATAGAAGAAGCCATCACCTACTCGTACTGGTACAAATTCGTTTAACTAAAACTTTATCTGTAACAAGCTAAATGTCCAAAAACAGAAAACCCGAATATAGTATTCACAGGACAATTCCAATTTAAACATCGAGAATAAAAAAAATCAAAATATTTCTATTCAATCGGGTAAAAAGCAATGCCCTTTAAGGATAAAGTGACAAAATGTCTAAGTCCTCAGATAAGAGATGACAGTAAAGTCGTAATTTTGTAGCGCGGAATGTAACATCATACACCACGGCGAAGTGGTACGCGTTGGCTTTCATCCTATAATTATTGGCACCTTATCTCTACATCTAAATATATAAAATTCTCCTGTCAAAATATCTGTTCCAGCACTCCTCCAAGACAAGGATTAACCGATTCTCATGAAAATTTGTGAACACATTTAGTACGCCTGAGAATCGGCGCACGCCTATTTTTCTCTTTCTCAAGGGACACTAGCTGCTCATTTCATCAATATGCATAACTAATTTCTATTCTATTAAATGGTGGTTTACTATGACTGTTATATTCTCGTAGTATTCTACATTACATCCGACTATTGAGAGTTCAGCAGCTGAGCGCCGTGTTTGCTGTAGGCTATATCCAACCGACTGCGCCAACACGGCTTGTTTGCGTTTTGTCGACGCCATTTGCAAAACTCCTACCTGCATATTACATTTACCTTATTTCGTGCGGCCTTGATAGCATTTTAAAATGGAATACGCTAGCTAGGTGTCTAGAGCATGAGCTTAAATATTGTTAAAATACATGTAGCTAGTTCTTTGTTGCGAATAACATGTTATATTGCGCTGGAGTCGTACAAATTTCAGGCGTCCTTGGCCTAGTAGGTAAGACCTTTGGTCCGTACTCGTAACTACAGGTTCAAACCCGGGTGGAGGCGTGTAGACGTGAGACATTTTTCGATCTGAAGTACATAATATGGTTGCTCATTGCCGTTGGAAAGCCATACTTCAACACGAATGGGCTGGCTCGATGATACTACGGCCTCACAGAAAACTGGAGTGAAACGGCGTTGTGCTGTTTCAGTGAGCGTGTTTACCGGTGGTCCAACTTCCCTAATCCCCTATACCCATTCCCATTCCCTCATAAAGGCTGTCAACGCACTTGCGACTCTTCGGATGTCGCGAGTGTCCATTGGCGACGGCAGTTGCTTTCTATAAAACGACCCGTCTGCTCGCTTGTCCCTTAAATATCATAAGAAAGGCACAGAAATCCTTTATTATACAACTCTCGACCTCACAGACAATTTCGGGTATATTATGAAGTGTTATATAACACAAGATGATTCGGATAAATATTTGCATTATTCTATTATTAGAATGAGAGTAGATCTTTAAAAATTCCAAGCGTTTACTTATACAACGAAATTATTAGTGAATTTCGATACCATCAAAATTGTTTTCAATCATATTATTATCATCATACTTGTGTGCAGTGTAAACCCGTCCCGTACCATACGAGTACATACTATAAAGTACACATGAAATCCCATTTCCATGTTTGCGTGTTTTAACTCGGGCTGAGTGCATTCACAAGATGCCTTCCGCGCTATTTGCATTAGTCTAATGGCGCAAACGACATGGTTTGTACACTGTTACAGAACATTATAGTTTAAAGCCTTATTGTGATAGAAATGAGGCCAATATATTTAAGTCACCGAGTGTACTGGCAGAATTATAACACAAGTTTAATGATATTTAGGGGGCAAGCGAGCAGACGGGCTACCTGATGGAAAGCAACTGCCGTCGAGCATGGACACTAGCGACATCCCAAGAGAAGCAAGTGCGTTGCCGGCCGTTTATGAGGAAATGGGAATAGGGATAGGGCATTAGGAAAGTTGGGCCACCGGTAAACTAGCTCACTCAACGAAACACAGCTCAACGCCGTTTCATGCCAGTTTTCAGTGAGGCCGTGGTATCACTCCGGTCGAGCCGGCCCATTCTCGCCGAAGCATTGCTCTCCCACGGCAATGAGCATCCGTATTATGTACTTGAGATCGGAAAATGTCTCATTGGTACACGTCTCCACTGGG
>JAOTAV010040665.1:0-18073 GCA_026546445.1 Cyclargus thomasi
TTGAATGGCGACAAAAAATTTCGTGAAAAAAACCGTCCTGTCCGCGGACAAAGTCCGCGACTTTGTCCGCGGACAGGCTAGTATAGACTAAAGACCAATCTCTCTAAAGAATTATCTCTTTTTCTATTCTTTCTAACTCTATTCTCTATAGCAATATTACAAACTACACATACGTTTTCACGCTTTTAAATTACTTCCTATGAAAATTATAAATGTATAGCATATAATTTCAAACTAATAACGCTTGCGATGCTGTTCTTCCGGAATAGAAGGAAAGTCTTTAGAACCGATCTGAGTGGGCTATATGTTTTATTAATTTGACGAACTCTGTGGCGCAGTGGTTGAGCGTTTTGGTAGCTCACGCCGGGGATCGCGGGTTCGAATCCCGCCTACGGAACAAAAATATTTTTAATGTTCCTGGGTCATGGATGTGTATTATATAATAATATACTTAAATATGTGTAAAGTATTAAGTATTAAATATATTTCCACTGTCTGACACCTGTAAGACAACTCCCTTAGGTACTTAGCATGAGGCCAGATTGACGTGGTGTAAAGCGTCCATAGATATTATTATTATATTATTAATAAGATCATAGAGGAAATGGTAAGAGTGCTGTATATTTAACTAGAATGAGGTGAGTATAAACTTCATAATAACTACACAAATATTTGTGTACGAGTATTATATCATGTACATAACCATGGATTTGTAAAGCCTGACCTTTGGCAAAGGATTAAAAGATCCTGATGATCTACCGGGTAGGCAGACATTCAGAACCGGGTAGTAAACCTTTAGAATATACAATTAAAATTTAAGCTTCATTTTTTTATGTCTAATATCTAGAAGTGTTGTTTTCTATTGCCAGACACCCCTTTTTTACATAGGAAAATGCTTTATGCATTCCTGCCTCCTTAAGGATATTCGGGATGTGTATGACCCCTAGGGAGTGTGGTGGAAAACCCAGTTACCCTCTACAACACAGTGGTGCCTCCACTCTGCGTGTCCCTGACCAACTGGAACCGCCTTAGTTAAAAGCTGCATCAACTGCAAGACACCCCTATAGTTCTATGCTTTAAGGTCATACGAAAACTTTTAGTTTTATTTCCATTGTTTAAACGAATGTCTAGCTGTTGCTAGCTCTTATTCTAACAGTAATTAATGATTATGTAGATGGATAATTTCTCTTGGGTCTGCACATGATAGTATTAACACAGTTATTAGAAAAAAAGCAACAAGCTTCACATGATGCTAGGGCACATTGCGTTAAGTCATTGAATGTGGTGTTTTAATGGAAAATCGGACAAGAGATAAAGTGGGTTGGTGATAGCATGATCACCAGCCCATATTGTGTTGTTTTGGACCATGGCAATGCAGCAAATGAGTTGCAATGGCCCAAAAAAGCAAGGCTAGCAGCTTGCAAAGCATTCTGACAATACCTCATACAATAGCTCAGGCAGGTGTACTCCATGCAGGCAGAAAAGCAGTGCATTACTTGCCATATGAGTTTGAATGTCTTGTTTATACAAAAGTCTCTTTTGTGTATGAAAAATTTTTGTGTAATTATTTATTGGTACAATTGGACCCGACGGATGTTATTCTGCTAGTCTTTGACACTATAGCTGAGTACCTCGCCATATACTCATTAAACAGGATATTTTTACATTCTAGATTCACACACTGCAGTAGGTATTGCTCCATATATATGCTACCTTCCTATAAGTTACACATATAAAATATAGCTTAAATAATCTGCAAGCCCACTGTGTGATTGTACCTAATGAAGACCTAATATTTGTTGAAAATTTTTTAAATTTGAATATAAAATATATGATTCCTCATAAAGTAAAATAAAAATAGTCAGTAGTAGTAAAAGTGTATGTACATATAATATTTTTAAAAAATAATCAATGTAAGGGTGCTAAAAAATAGTAATAGAACACATATCTACAAAAAAAGTTGTCTGTTTATCTGTTTGTTTGTACGCGCTAATCTTAGAAACTATTTGGATTATGATTAGGATTTGAATAAATCTTTTTTTGTATAATAGCTATTAAGTCTGGACAACATATAGGATACTTTTTATTCCGGAAAAATATGCGGTTCCCGCGTGATATACAAATTTTTGCACAACGAAGTTGTGGGCGCCAGCTATAGTTAATCTTTTATTAACTTGTGTTTGAAACGAATTTGTATATAAACAAAATAGGCATACTTACGCTTATATTTAAAACACAGTCGTTGATTTTGTTTTATATAATATATAGTACAAATATGAGTCCAGAGTTGTTCACTTTTTATTCTAGTAATTCAATTAAATCACAAGTTTTGAAAAGACTAATTCATGTAATATTATCGAAGCCACAACAAAGCAAGGACGAACTTATAAAGAATATAAATAATGTCTTATCACATTTTAACGAAATTATCGTATTATCATTATTGTTTACCGAAGAATCGCGGAAAGCAACTGAATTTTATTAAGCAATAAGCAACTCATTTTGATTTTGACAGAGTTATATCAATTATTATGTCAAAATCAGCTGACAGGTGATAGCTCTGACATTCTGTTTTCCTTTAGACATGGTGCTACAGTAAATTAACTAAGCTACTATCAGTATCAAACAAAAAGCGGGATAAACATAAATTAACAAAGCATCAATCATTACTCATAGAGCCCGGTTTACATTTAATTAAGCACAGTAGCGAGTTAAGAAAACGATCAGCTAAGTGGGTGAGTTCAGTAGTCGAAAGTTGCTGGTTGGATACCAAAATAAGTCACCAAAAATTGCCCAGATACTGCCTACAGACTCATTAATATTTTACTAAACTAAATACCTACTGCATGAACTGTACTAAACTCAGGTGTTTACACTCTGGTGAGTTAAGTTGGCGGGGTTCGGGAGAAGCGAGAGGGGGGCACTTCGCACTTAACGCAGAAAATACGATTACATTATATTCAAGTCAATTTAATTAACAACTTACATCTTAATTCGATTTTACCGTTCAAGCGTCAAAAATAACTTAACTCACCGATCGCACAAGTTAACCCGCAACTTAACTAAATATAAGAGAGTTCGAAGAGAAAAAAGTCCGCCAAAATTATAAAAAAGCGCGCTTCACGGACACTTAGTTTTTTGTACTTAATATTATATTGTGCTTAAATTAAACTTGGCTGTCTCTTGGCTTGGCTTTTGTTCTGGTTCGGATAAAATATAACCGAACACCTCCTTTTCCGCCCTAAAACGGTCTGTTTCTTCGCAATATTGCTAACAGGAATTAATTTTGTAATTTTTCTTGTAAAAAACTACTAATTTTGCAAAATAGTGATTTCACAATCAATTCATATTGATTTTGAAGCAACCTTTTTCAAAACTATTTTTTTCGAATTGTGTACATTTGCACGGGTCTTAGGCGACAAAACTAACACGATAACAGCATGAAGGTTTAGGATTAGTAATAAAAGAATCAATATTTATGCCTACAATATTATATTCCTTTATTGAATAAATTACAAATTTTCAATCGCAGGCAGTTAGGCGTATGAGATAAAATAATTCCTAAAACAGAACAGAGCAACGACTGTCGCAACATTTCGACCTACGAAGCTTACTTTGGAATGGTATAAAAGCCTACAAGTGACGAAGCTAGTCTTATTACTAACTTATTTTTATTACCTAGACATAAACGAAAATAAAAAGTACATATTTCATATCTATGTAAATAAAAATGAACCGCAAAAATGAATGTTCGCGTCACTTTAGAATGACTGCAACAAATTAAATGACCCTTATTTTATGTGTTCTAATGTCAGGAGAAACGAACAGTGTCACTTTATAATCAGAACTCAGAACCCCTTAAATATCAACGCATTTATACAGAGTTAGAAGTACATATGATGTAGGAGCCAGCCTGTAATCAGTCAGTATAGATAGTAGATGTTACTTTTCTCAGCAAAATAAAGAATCAACATTCCATATTTAATAAGTACATTTTGTGTTACGATCTAGATTCGTCCCTGTATAAGCATTACACAAACACCTAGATACCCATCAAATTTATAGATAATTTACAGAATTTTTAGGTAGCAGAAAAGTACAAAAAAACTTATTATTACATCTGCAGATATACTATTTCAATGACGACATACTATGATGAACATTCATCACCAATATTTTTAAGTAACACAAGTAATATTAAAAATGCCAATAAATATTTAAAAAATTGAGACAGTCATAATTTAGTTTTCAAATTATTAAAAACTTATATAATAATACAACATAGCACTTAAAAATGACTATCACTATAGGGTACTTATATGAGTGCACAATCACATTAAAATTAAATTGATGTTTTATTGCTAGCTGTAATAATTACGGACTGGCAATCCAAACAAATAAATCCAATCCTGTCTAAACTATAAGGCAGCTAATGTATTGCTATCAGCCCAGACTCAAGCAGTTTTTGTATTTTGGCAGCAATTTCTGGGTTCTTTAGATGATCCTGCAGAGCCTGTGGATCTTGTTGCATCTGTTCAAGAATACAACGCATGGCTGGGTCTCGGAGAATAGCTTGAACGTCAGGGTCCGCCATTGCACGTTTACGTACCTGAAACATATGACAAGTACGAATTTATTAATAACACAACACAAAGTGAATTTATTAAAGCGGAATAAATCGGGAGCCGAAATTCGAAACATTCTGCGAAAAGGATATGTGAAGCTTTTGACAAACATAATATTTAAAATTACATTATTTGCCTTTTTAAATTAAGGTAATTTTTTTTAGGTGAATTGTCTCATGTTACATAATATGATTTCATAAAAAAGATGAATTTTGTAAAATCAAGATTAATTTTGTAAACAGTGAAAAAGTATTTTCCTCACCTCCTCTGGATTTGAGTTAAGTTGGGTTGAGCAGGCACGGTATCCTTCCAAAGCCTCCGCATTACTTGGATCTAATTCTAGGGCTTTCTGGTATGCAGTTAGTGCTTTTGATGGTTGTTGCATACCCTGTAAAAAATATAGTTATGGATTACTCAAGATGCAGATTAAAATTGTAATGTCAAAATTGTCTACATATATTATTAACATTTACTTAGTTATTCTATAAAGCAATATTTCTGTGAAACTCACTTGCAGAATTTTGCCTTTACGAATCCACCCTTTGATAAACTTGGGATCTAGCTTGCAGCATTGGTCACAGTCCCGCAGCCCGAGGTCAAAAGCAGCCAATTTAGTGTAACAGGCGGCTCGGTTTGAGTACAGCTTGGGGTCATCAGGATTGCGTTTAATGGCTTCACTATAGTGCTTAACAGCTGTGCTGTAATCACCTATAGAAAGCAAAACACATTACTATTTTAACTTGAAAACTGGCAATATTTTTATGGTATCCTGTAGTTACTAGTAACTACATATTACTTTGTAGTTATATATATAGTATATCTAGTAACATCAGGATATTACAAAAATTTTGCTAATGAAAATTGGTAAAAGCTTATCTTAAATATTAACTAATTTTTCTGGATTGTTATTGTTATTTTTTTTACATCATATTGATACATGGTCTAAAATATTAAAAAAAAAATAAAATAAAAATAAAAATAATATATTCTTAAAAATAAGCTTTTATACAAACTAATTTTAAAAATATATGTTGATTTTTTTTATTTAAAATACATCTACACTAACATGTATTAACACCTACGGAAAAGTCTAATTATATGGAGCTAACATTTGCAAAACCTGTGACTGTGACTTCTGGTCAGCAAATGTCTCGTCTGTTATCTTTAGGTTTTTCTGCAGGTGTTAAAGCATACAGAAAACTGATTTTGGCTAGGGGGACAGGTTACTGTAGGAACATGCCTCAAGCTTTAAAATTTTAATGTAGATGTAAAAAACCAAAAAATAAAGTGTTTGATACTTTGTAATGATAAGCTAGTTGTTATAGTGTTAAGACATATTTTATACCTTTCTTAAAGTAATCATTTCCAAGTTCTTTCTCTTGTTCTGCTTTTACGGGGTCAATGTATGCCTTTCTTTCTTCCTCTGTGATTCTCTTTTCTACTTCACTCAAAAGAGTTTTGATTTCTGGGGTGCGATGTTCAGACATTGACTTTTCATAGTATGTTTTTGCTAACTTCCATTGCTCCATTTTCTTGTAGGCATTCCCTAAAATAATTGTATAGAAATTATGTAGGGAATTATATTGTTTGCACAGAATTTTAAATATTAATAAGTTGCTCTAAGAAATTAAATTACTCAAGACCTATTTATGTTAACTTTTGGCAAGAGTTTCTGTTGAATATTACTTAACAGAGTTTATTTATTAGTTAATGCTTTGACATTGGCCAAATGAAAATTGAATTTATTATACATGCTGTGGAAACATGTAAATAAGTATTTTTTATTGTATTTTGATTTATTTACTTAATTTTACTAAATATTTTCTTAGATAAGGATATTTATTTACCAATTCGAGTAAAGGCTTTAGCAATAAGCTTGAAGTCAGCTCTGTTTTCTCTTCCGATTTCTATAGCCTTTTCACACTCTTTGATGCACTTTTCATAGTCTTTCTGTTCAAAATATACAGCAGCTACATTGGTATAAAAGGTAATGTCATTTGAATCATGTTCAATAGCTTTATGGTAATGTAAAAGGGCATTTTCAAAGTCTTTTTTCTTGTAGCATTCATTGCCATGGTCTTTTTCTTGTAATGCTAATCTACGGTTTTCGGGCAAGTCGTCGTATTTTGGTCTTGGTGGTTCCTCCTTTTTAGGCTCCGGCTTTGGTTTAGTCTCAGTTGCTGGAGGATCTACATCCATTGGAGTTTCCAAATTGAATCCGAGCAATACACTTAGTGTTGGAAGCATTCTTTTGTCATCTAACTTCAAAACTGATGATTTTAGGTCATATGGATTTATATCCTGAAAAAGTAAAATAATGATATGAAACAAAAGTGTTATGGATGTATTTATCTCAGTTATTAGAAATATTACAACAACTTAGTGCATTTATTAAGAATATTATTCTACAACTTACCTTAACCATTTTAACATATTCAGGATCACTTAGCCACTCTTTTGTCTGAGGGTTTGACTTTAGTTTCTCCATTATCTGTTCTGTTCTAATTTTGGCTTCCATTTCCTGCTTTTTCACCTCCCCCAACCCAGATGCCAGTTGTTGATTGTTAGGCTCCAGTTCTAAGCCTTTTTCATAAGCAGCGATTGCCTCATCATATTTCCCTAAGAAAGCTAGTGCACTGCCTTTTCTTGAGTAGCCTTTACTCCATGTAGGATTCAACGACACAGTCATATTGGCATCTTCCAAAGCTGCTGAGTAATTTTCTGCTTTCGCATGAGCAGCTGATCGATTGCTATACAAAACGTGGTTTTTGGGATCTAATTCTATAGCACTCGTATAAAATTTAACAGCCTCATCGTACTGCCCTGAAGACAGAGCCGCGTTGCCTTTTTCTTTTAATTGGTTAACCTAAAAATACATATTTATAGCTTAGTTTGATACAAAACTTAAGCAAATTGGCTATACCGCAAGTCGGCATAACCTTACCTGTTCCATGATAAGAGGGTTTTTAAAATAATTAAACTTGTTCCGTAAAATTCACAGCACTCGTTACAACATAAACACACTAAAACAAATATTCTCTCTTTGTTCGCCTCAAGCTTCTAGAAATCTAGAAATAATAAATTACTCCGAAACTCTAAAATGAACGAACAATGACAGTTCATATTTCGAGAAATTTCTCGACTGGCAAATTGGCAAATGACAACTGTGTTCTCCTCCTTCTTTGAGTTTGGCCTTCATGACCAGTGTCAAATAAAAGCGGTAAAAGTAAATTTAAGGAATTCATCATAGCTATTTCTATTTGCTGATTGTTGTATTTGGAAACCAGGGGTCGCAACCGGTTTTTATCGTTCTTAAAACCGGTTTAATAGGTTTTAAATATGAAACATATGTCTTTAAATACTTTAATATAATAAGATATGAGAAACAGGATTTTGTCCCTCTATCGAGAATTCATAGTCGGGTTTTAATTATAGCAAATACTATACTTCGGATTTATAACGATCAACACTTTGTCATATAAATCTCAATAAGAATAACACTTTGATTTTTATAAAAACTTGTATTGAAATATTCATGTTAAGGTCTCATGATCTCATAAATGATCAAAATCTTTTTCGCCACTACTATCGTGTGACACGACACCATCTACAGAATTTTTGAATTTGAAAGGTTTTTCTAGGTTCAACTAATAGAAGCCTATATAATACTATACAAATGTTTTCACAAAAATAGGAATATGCTTCATCTGGCTGTGGGATTTTATAATATAAATTCTTGTTACTAATAATTAAAAATAGTATTCAATCATGGTGCTTATATCTGATGACATACATCTCGTATTTTCATATGGGCGTCAATTCATAACTGAGCTAAATGGGAGTGTAGATTGGTCCCGTGCTCCCGACGAATCCCATGAGTAGGGAACTGGCCTTTTATTAGACAATATAGTAAAGTTGATAAACAGAAAATAGCTACACGCTGTGGTCCTGGTCCAACACCCTGGGTCGGGGGCCGGGGCCGACTCGGGGATTCAAGCTTTCAAATTTCAATTGTCTATGACACAAATAAGGGGTATATATGTCTATGATTTTTTAATCTGTCATAAGTTTAATGTCACGCTAATCTCTATTTTACAATTTTTCGTCTGTTTCTTTTAGGTTTTTGGGAAATACCAAGTAATTTTGTAGTGATCGATGGCAAACTTTACGTTTCCATGGTGTAATCATTAGTGGGACAAGTTTTCTATAGCTAATTGTGACTCACCAGAGTTTTGTGTACAATTTCCACTATGGATACAGACGACGGTGAATCTTCGAGCAGTGGGCCTATGTCGAGCTTAAATAGTTTGTTTTCATTTACTAGCCCTGCTGTAAAAAAATTGCTTGGTTGGAAACAAGTAAGTACGATTTTTCAGACCAACATTGTAGTTTTATATTGATAGTTCCCCTTTGCTCCAGCTTTTCTCATTATCAGGAGTTATAAACTATCGTTTCTAAGAACTGTGAACTAAGAACTGAGAAAAAAAATCTGTTTCAAATCATCGGTTTTTTTAGTTAAACATAAAAAATGTACTAAAATATTTTTAATATTTTTTAACTCCTTTTAATGAATTCTTTGACAATTAAAGCCTATTAAAGTATATAATAAGCTTTACTCGTAAAATATATAAATATTACTGTAGTGTCCAACATTGCTGTTGATTTTTTTTTGCCAAAATTAAAACAAGGTATTAGATCTTGTTTGTTTCTTCCATACATCTATTGCCTGGGTATTTTGTTATTTCACACTTATAAAAATAAAAAAAGATTGGTATTTTGTTACAAATTGACACGAAAAAATACTGATTTCACAAACACTTTCTTTGATTGCTACATTATCATAGAGTGACAAAGGCTATAATAACATCTAGGAGTTTAGCAAAGTCTGAGTTAGACTTACGTACAAAGGGTCCATATACAGGTAGGGTAGTAGCTGACTTAGAACAGAGGATATTTTTTATTCCAATTGATTGCTCCCTTTGGGAAAAAACATTTCCAAACGGGCTAATCTGCAGGAAAATACTGGTTTAATATATTTTTCTGACAATTTATACTACAGAGCCAAATGTAAAAAATAAAGACTATGTTTGGTAGTCACTAACCTCTTTCACTAGTTAATGAACCAAGTTCTGAAATACATTCATAGTCAGATGGGATTATGATATTTTGCTGTAAAGTTATAACTTTTCCCATTCCTTATAGTTATGAATTTAGCTTGATTTGTATCTGAGTAAGTAGCAGCATCTTTTTCATTTTCTATTATAAAATTTCTTGTTTTCTCTATAGCAAAAGTATCATAATTTTATTTTACGACATCAGATAAAAAAAATTACTAGTAACTACATCCTTTTAGCTTTACAATATTTTTTTGCAATTATTGTTTGCATTCTTATGCTTTCATGTTATTTTCTATAAACATAAGTTACATGTTTTTATTAAAAAAAAATACAACATATAATTTTAAGAATATTGACATTTAGAAATAAGCAGTGATTCATAACACAGTAACAATTTTTAATATCATGTTTCACAGGTAATATTTTGTTTTGCCACTTCTTTATTTGCCAGATTACTTTGCTCAACCTAGACATATATTATATAAAAGTTATGATAAGTCTACCCAGATATATTATAAGTCTACTATATTCTACATATCATAAATAGCCATTGGGCTATTTATAATCTATACATATAATTGTAGAATAAAATTATAAATTCACTCACATTTAGCCAAAAATAATTTTATCAAGTTATTTTGAACTGGCAATAGTATATTATTTTGCTTATAATTTACAGGGTGATGAAGAAGAAAAATGGGCAGAAAAGGCTGTTGATAGTTTAGTGAAGAAACTAAAAAAGCGAAAAGGTGCTATAGAAGAGTTAGAGAGAGCACTGTCGTGTCCCGGAACACCATCCAAATGTGTCACAATACCTCGATCCCTTGATGGACGGTTGCAGGTATGTTGAATTTCCTACTATTTAGTTGTTAGGTTTTTATATTTATCAATTTTTTTTAAATGCCTTTATTTTAAATTAAATTAACCCTGTTTATACACATGTTATATATTTTCGATACATTTCCCTTGTCTGTCAAGCCACTTTTCTGACACAGCAAAGAAGAGCAAATTATTGAAAAGAAAAGAAAAAAATAATTTAAATTGTTTATTAATAGGCAATTTTGTATTGTATCAACCAAATTTCTTTAATATTTAAGAGAACATTTCTCCTGCAACTTGCAAAGTTTTTTCATCAGCTCAATATGTGCTAGTTTTAATTAAACCCTTGATCATAATTGGATTCAATCATTGTATTGGCTACTGTTTATTATCCATGAGACAAGACAAGAATTTTGATTTGTGTTTCAATTGAATAAATGATTCATGTTTATTTGAATTCAGTCTAGCATTGAGTCATTCTCAGATAACTTGGTAGGTAACAAACATAAGTATGCTTGTACTTGAAGGAAGGTAAATAAAAATGATTTGTCTTTTGGCTGTAGGTGCTCTTTCTTAACTTCTAGTTTTTAGATGAGAAAGATAAAATCTTAAGATATCCTGTTTGACCATAATAATATTATTTTAATTATGCAAAGCCTTGGTATAATATGACAAGTTTCAAACAAGTCTTAGTTCTAAGGCCTTAATCTTGTGTTACAGGTGTCCCATCGTAAAGGTCTACCCCACGTGATCTACTGCCGGGTGTGGCGGTGGCCGGACCTCCAGAGCCACCACGAGCTGAAACCCCTCGAGATATGCCAGTTCCCGTTCAGCGCCAAGCAGAAGGAGGTATGCATAAACCCCTACCACTACAAGCGGGTAGAGAGCCCCGTGCTGCCGCCGGTGCTGGTGCCGCGCCACTCGGAATTCGCGCCCGGACATTCGCTGCTGCCCTTCCAGAGGACCGCGGAGCCTGCGATGCCTCACAACGTGTCGTACTCTGGGTCCGGCTTTCCGCCGTCCGCCACCTCCGAGCTGCCCGACACCCCTCCGCCCGCCTACTCGCCCCCCTCCGACGACACGGAGCCCCCCGGCGAGGTCGCCCCCGTCTCCTACCAGGAGCCCCTGTACTGGGCCTCCGTCGCGTACTACGAGCTGAACTGTCGCGTCGGTGAGGTGTTCCACTGCAATTCTCACTCGGTCGTCGTGGACGGCTTCACGGACCCCTCCAACAACAGCGACCGCTTCTGTCTTGGCCAGCTCAGCAATGTCAACAGGAACTCGACGATCGAAAACACGAGGCGCCACATCGGCAAGGGTGTCCACCTGTACTACGTGGGCGGCGAGGTGTACGCGGAGTGCCTGTCCGACGCTGCTGTGTTCGTGCAGAGTCGCAACTGCAACCACCACCACGGGTTCCACCCGTCCACCGTGTGCAAGATCCCGCCGGGCTGCTCGCTGAAAATATTCAACAACCGGGAGTTCGCGCAGCTGCTGTCGCAGAGCGTAAACCACGGATTTGAGGCGGTGTATGAGCTGACCAAGATGTGCACCATCCGGATGTCCTTCGTGAAGGGCTGGGGCGCCGAGTACCACCGTCAGGACGTCACCTCTACCCCGTGCTGGATCGAGATACACCTGCACGGCCCCCTGCAGTGGCTCGACAAGGTACTCACGCAGATGGGCTCCCCGCACAACGCTATCTCATCTGTCTCCTAATGCTAAACCCCACCGTATTTCAATTCTTACGAGTATATTTCCCTCGATACGACCGCATTTTGTATTTCTGCGTTCTGATAGTTTAGTTGTCCAGTGATGTGAAACTTATGCATTGATGATGGTGCCATTTTTTTGTATTTAGTTATTTTAAGCGCATTGAGTATTTCAAATTTTAAAATCAGTTTCTTTTTGAGTGACGCTGACTTTTTAGGATAGGCTCGAGTAAGACCATGATCAAAATAATATTAGTTGTACGTGTAAAAGACATGATTTGTTGTTGAGTGTGTAGAATTGTCAGTCTAAACTTCAGCAAAAACCATAAAAAGATATTATGTAATATCAATTTAGATATTAGAATGTTTAAGGAAACGAATACTAGAATACGAAATAAGAGAATGTCATATTGTTATCTTTTATATAATTTAGCCATTATAAATTTCTGTTATATAATTTTTTAATTTTAAAATCAATGCGTTTTACGGTATCCATCGCATATTAAAAACCGCATGTATTTTATTCTTAAGAAAATTATTTTATTTTAATGACAATCTGACAAAAACGAGTAAAATATTGTCATGTTTATATTATGTAAACCTTGAATTGAAAATCTTTAAAACGTTTATTGTATTGGGACATTTCACAGGCAAAATTTTTAGCTCAATTGATCTCAAGATATATTAAGTTGTTTTAGTTCCTTTCGATGCGAGAACTGTGCAATGTCCCCTGCCTTATGGTAGTGGTCTTAAAAAAATGAAGTCCTATATTTTCCAAATTTTAAATATATATTATTATTAATTAAAATGTAACCGATAGTACTAAAAATGTCAAAGAACAAGAATTTTAAAGACTATTTCTTCACGTAATACAATTTCAAGTTTAGTATTAAATAGTCAACACAAATTTGAAAGTGATAAAAACTATATTTTATATATTTTCAAGTACGTTTGTTGGTACACTTGATTTAACAGAAGCTCTCTAAGGATACCAAACCTTAGGTATTTTAGTGCTGTTGTTTGAGCACTTGAATTTTCTAGAACATTTGTTCCATTTAGCAGTAAGAACTGAAGTTCTGAAAACGACACACTACTAGTGGTAGAATTAGTAAGCTTAGGAAAAGTAATGTGTAAATGTTGTAATGCCTTATTGGGAAAATCTAATTCTAGCGATACTTTTTCCAAAAATTAATAAAAATCATCTAAATTATATCCCACACTCATGTATTTGTACATGAGTGTTGGATATAATACACATAAATATACATACAAATACTTGAGTGTAGGAAGCAGATGACTTAAATTTTGGTAATTAACTTTTTGTTGTACAAATAAAGTCTTTAGGATCGGTAAAATAATTTCAATTTCTAAACTTGTGGATTTTCTGTAAAACTAAATACCATTAGCTAGATTGATTTGTTAAAATTCTAAGGCGACAAATGAGTAATTGTTGAAATGTTGTAAATTGTTAGTTATCTGGTTTATCATGTTTTCAATTGTGTCATACATACATTACACATAAATTATGATATAGACGCCACATAAGAAAGCGATGTCTTCAGGTGCGTTTTTAATAAAAAAATATGACCCTTTGACATTATAACATCTACAACGTTCCCAAGACTCTGTTCTTGTATTTTAATCACAATGATCAGTTTAAGTTGATAATTTTCACTTTTTGTCCAAAATTGAAGCGGACAAACTGAGCTTTTTGGCTTGTAAGTACATAGTATAGGCTACAAAATATTGTTTAATTAATAGTATAATTACTTAGAGTAAGATATTACATGCTTCTTTATGACTCTGCTTGCACCACAAAAAGGCGAATCTCTTCGCTTTCGCTGTTCTTATTATTGATGCCATAGCCTACAGAGTTCATTAACTACTTGACGTAGATATATACAATGAAAGAAATGAACAGTTTATACTTAAATAATCATGTTGATTATATATTAATACATTCTAATATTTCTCATAAACACTAGCCGTCCATGAAACACCGTTTAGTTTTACTCAACTGTTTTTTAAAGGTCTAAAAATGGTTATGGTGCTAAAAAGAAATAAAATATATTAGATCTAATTTCGAAGCATGAGTACACATAACAAAGGTGGTTGAGTACAACTGGACTTTATAATATAATGATAAAATAAATATGTCATTGCTGAATAATAATATGTATAATTGTTTATGGCAAATCTGTGTATAGTTGAGTTTTGGTATAGAATTAAGTCTGTATAGTAAAAAAAAATTCGAGACTTTGAAACAAAGTCTAGAAGCAATTGTACTTTAACCTTCGTACTAAAGAGTATTTATACAACGAACAAGTATACACCGTTCTATGTTGTACATCTACCTGTTTTAGGATTGGTTTAAGGTTAAATAACCTCAAGTTATACGCTGTATAAATATCTTTAAATTACTATTAAGGTTACATAAAGATTCAAAACAGTGCCATAAATTTCTTAAACGCAGATCGACTCACAAGCAGTTCTTTACATGAAAGAAATGTAAACTTTTATTAAAAATAATATATTGACACAAATACATTATTATACCAAAACTCAACTAATTCTACTCGATAGCTTTTCGATAAGCCAACGTCTATATTCGCTGGGAGCGTGTCAAAATCACGACAATTTGTATGCTGTTTATCGCCGAGTGACCCTTTTTTGCCACCGTGCACGCCACTTAGCACCCAGCGAATAACATTCATCAATCACCATAGCTATTGAAAAGATAATCTGTTGCAGAAAAAAAACCTCAACAAGGCCGACGCCTAAGAAATGCAACTTTTTACTATGTGCCTTTTGAAATTTAAATAGAAATATAAAAAGTTTTATACATTTTTTGTTATAATCATGGTGCCTATTAATAGACGAGTTGTAATTATGCCTTATTTTAATTGTTTAATATATAAATGTATATTTTACACAGGGTTATACGACGTTTACTGACATAACTGCATTAAATATAAGACTTCATATTAATATACTAATCGGTACAACACCTTGATAAAATAACGTTGTAAATAAAATATGAACAGCAAAATGACGATGCTGAGTAATTATATTTTATAGAGAAAGCTTCGTTATATTTAGTTGCATTACATACCTACATTACGAATGCTCATTAAAAACATTCTACCTACACCTGTAAACACTGCTAAATACCTAAGACTACAAAAAACCATCTAAAACTGTCCTAAAATATACGAAAACGGCAATTTTATAATAAAATTAGAAGAAAGAAACAAAACCCTTGAGCGTTTTATGATTAGGTTAAGAAAAAGTCAATGTTTAAGGTTTTCGGTGTTTGTAAATTCTAAATTGTATATATCGTGGACACTAGATGTAATTTTTATTGGTGTGTATTTAAGACGAGAACAAAATGTTGCCATTTTTAAGCTTGGAAATAATTAAGAAAAAGTTGATAAAAAAAAACCCACAAAAAATGCCTTGAACTCTTGTGTCTTTACTGATGGGGCGTTAAACGAAAGATATAGTAAGTACTAGAGATATAAACTATTGTGTGGTTATAAAAGTCAATGTAGTTTTTATAAAAGTTTTTGCTTTTATAAAATGCATAGGTTTATACCAGGCCTGGCCGCAAATTGTCCAGATTTGTGATCAAAAAAATTCTGACGCCCCACTAGAACGGCGCTCTGTTGTGGACCTTGCATACTATAGCTTGACCACAAGCGCTATACCTCGCCTTGGGTATGAGCGCGGCGCGGCGGGGGAGGTTTACCATGGTTACCGGCCGAGCTACTTTGTTAGTTGGCTGTCAACGCTGACGGCGGTAGTATTCTTACCCGTCCCCCGTACAGAGGCTTTCACAAGCTGACAGCCTCTGTACGGTAAGCTATAACTGAAATTTCTGATGTATTTTTGTGTGGTATATGACAGGTGAATTTTTCTGGTCAGAAATGCGGCCAGATTTAATAAGTAATTTAATAGTAAAAATAGTTTTGAAAGAAGAAAAACTTTGAAAGAAGAAAGTTTGAGAATTGAAAACCAAGCAGCAAATTGTGTGATTTAAGATTTTTTAACGCCAATTTGAATGAAACAATTACAATATAACATGTGTGCAGTTTCTCCACGGTGAAAAGTTTTATGCGATATGTGTGTTTTAGTCATTTGTATGTTGGTAAAGTAAAAGCCATTTTATTATAAGATTATGATTGTATATTGTATGCGAGTTTCTGTTAAAAGTATGAGTACATTGAAATTTAAAACGAATAAAATAAAGCCCTTATAATTTGTTATTTAAAATTTTAAATGCAGTTGTCGTATAATTTTTATTCTGAACATTTTTCTGTTTAATACATAATAAAGTCTTTTTATTCAGAAAACGAGTGTTTCCTTTATTATCGTCGTTGAAGTTCTAACACCACGTAAGTCAAAAGTGGCAACTTTTCAGGAGAACGAAACTATTGATGGAATGTTGTATGGATCAATGGTGATCTTACAATTTTTTAATTCTAAAATCTTATGAGTATGGACTCATAAGATTTAAGAATTAAAAAATTGTACAAGTTTTGTGTAGGCTGACACGTGTTCCTGACTTAAACGATGCGTTTTCCGATTTTCTACAAAACGGCATCAAAATGATTAAATAGTCAAAATCTGACTTACGCGGATAAACATAAGTTTATTCTCTACGTAGAGCTTCTATCAGATAACGCGCCTAAAAGTGTCTGTCTATGGGCGACGGTAGTTATATTCCATCAGGTAACCCCTTTGCTCGTTTGTCCCCTTACTTTATATAGGAACGGCGTGCGGGTGTCCGCCACGGGCGTTCATGTCTTGCACCATGTGCGATGGTTGACCCCCCTAACGTAACGTTGCGATATGGAAAACTATGAAACAAATCTTGAAAAAAAAAAGAGAATTAAATGCGACCAGAGACAAGTCAGTAGTAGAAAAGTCGCGTAACGCAATGGTTAGAAGTCGGCAAATTCGGTGTTACCTATATTACATAGCATCATTCATTCAAGATGTGTTTATTATAAGCTTATAGGAGAGCCACGCTCACTTAATCTGTAATACCACGGTCTTAAAGAAAAAATCAGCTTAAAGTAAATAAAGTGAAACAGCGCTTGGGCCGTATTTCGTCGAACGAGTGAGTTGAGAGTATTTCTACTAGCACGACTACTCCACTTCGGTTTGATTCTAGGATTCTAAAGGCAGCCTACGCTATTGACGTCTCCGCCCATAGCATATTATTATTTATAAATCTACCCATTATCTATAAATCAAGACTGTATCAAAGCTTAGAAATAACACATTAGGTAGTATAAAAATAATATCTATGGACGCTTCACATCACGTCAGTCTGGCCCAACGAACACTTTTGCTCTTTCGAGAACATTTTAACTCTATTTCTATTCTATATATTTTACTCTATCGATTATATATAAGAACATTGGCCCCGTGGTAAGTATCCAACGGACTTATGGTTGTGTATGACTACTAAGGTAAGTTTTTCTAAAGACAACGAAACTTTCATATCTATTCCGGGACCTGATTTTTGACAATAATAATCGATACAATTGACTGATTTCGTTGGCCATCGGACACCGATCACGTGCTGTCGGCGTAAGAGATGTGCAATTTTACGTTGACGCCGCGACTCGAATATTAATAGAATCGATAACACAAAATTAGGTTACACTCTACTATTTAGCACCTAAGTCAACATGTTGTCTGAATAAAAAAGTAATGTTATTAACCTTCATAAGGTCCTTAATCTTACAAACGTTGCCGTGCCTCGGGTCACATATGACCCAAGTAGTAAAAT